>JAQQSU010011518.1:0-12148 GCA_028627135.1 Pseudochirops cupreus
TCCTATTTTATGGGTATTTTGGGGTGGCTATGTGAGAGCTGCGATGTGTTGCTGCTGCTATGCCGCCATCTTGGCTCCGCCCCCCAACATTTGTTCTTCTTAAAGATGAGACGGTCATGAGCTGAGAGGGTCCCCTAGTGGAGCCGATGGAAATGGGAGACTCATGCCTTTGTTCTTAGCCTCTAGAGGTGAAAGTTGCCTTCTAACCTTGTATTGCTGGGAGGAGCCAAGTCTATCAAAGTTAGTCATCACACATATGATGTGTCTGTAATAGTGTACCAAGTTTTCCTGGTTCTGCTCTCCTCACCCAACATCAGTTTGTATAAGTCTCTCCACATTATTAGGAAGTCCATCTGCTCCTCATTTCTTATAGCACAGTAGTATTCCATTCAATTCATATACCACAACTTGTTTAGCCATTCATCAATTGATGGGCATCCCCTTGATTTCCAATTCTTTGCCACCACAAAAAAAGATGCTATAAATATTTTTGTACATACGGGTCCTTTTCCCACTTCTATGAACTCCTTGGGATACAGTCCTAGAAGCTGTATTGATGGGTCAAAGGCTATGCACTCTTTTTTTTTTATAATCCTTTGGGCATACTTCCAGATTGCTCTCCAAAATGGCTGGATCAGTTCACAACTCCACCAACAATGAATTGGTGTTTCAATTTTCCCCCATGCTCTCCATTATTTATCATTTTCCTGTTTTGCCATCTTAGCCAATCTGATTGGTGAGATGTGGTATCTCAAAGTTGTTTTGATTTGCATTTTTCTAGTCAATAATGATTTAGAGCATTTTCATATGCTGATAAATATCTTTAATTTCTTCTTCTGAAAACTGCCTGTTTATATCCTTTGACCATTTTCATTTGGGGAATGACTTTTATTCTTATAAATATGACTCAGTTCTCTGTATATTTTAGAAATGAAGCCTTAATCAGAGAAAGCTGTTGTAAAAATTCTTTCCCAATTTTCCACTTCCCTCCTAATCTTGTTTATATTGGTATTATTTGTACAAAACCTTTTCAATTTAATGTAATCAAAATTATCCATTTTGCATTTCATAATGTTCTTTATATCTTGTTTGGTCATAAATTCTTCCTTTCTCCACAAATCTGACAGGTAAACTATTCCTTGCTCTCCCAGATTGCCTTTATGTGTAGATCATGCACCCATTTCAACTTGATTTTGATATATGGTATAAGGTATTGGTCTATGTCCAGTTTTTGCTGTACTACTTTCCAGTTTTCCCTGCAGTTTTTGTCAAATAGTGAGTTCTTATCCCAGAAGCTGTGGTCTTTGGGTTTATCAAACAGTAGATCACTATAGTCATTGACTGCTGTGTTTCATGTACCCAATCTATTCCACTGATCCACTATTCTGTTCCTCAGCCAGTACCAAGCAGTAATGATGACTGCTGCTGTATAATACAGTTTAAAATCTGGTGTATCTAGGCCACCTTCTGTGGTATTTCTTTTCATTTAATTCCATTGGTATTCTGGACTTTTTGTTCTTCCAGATGAATTTTATTACTATTTCTTTCTTGCTCTATAAAATATTTTTTTTGGTAGATTGATTGGTATTGCACTAAGTAGATAAATCAATTTAAGTAAAATTGTCATTTTTATTATTATTAGCTCGACCCAGCCATGAGCAACTGATGTTTTTCCAGTTGTTTAGATCTGACTTTATTTGTGTGAAAAGTGTTTCATAATTGTGCTCATATACTTCCTGGGTTTGTTTTGGCAGGAAAATTCCCAAATATTTTATAATATCAACAATAACTTTAAATGGAATTTCTCTTTCTATTTTTTGCTGTTGGGCTTCATTGGAAATATGTAGGAATGCTGAGGATTTATGTGGGTTTATTTTATATCCTGCAACTTTGTTAAATTTATTTATTATCTCATGTAGTTTTTTATTTGATTCTCTAAGATTCTCTAAGTATATCATCATATCATTTGCAAAAATTGATAGCTTAGTCCAGCGTTTCTCAACCTGTGGGTCATGACCCCTTTGGTGATCGAATGAACCTTTCTCAGGGGTCATCTAAGACCATCAGAAAACAGATATTTCCGATGGTCTTAGGACCTGAGACACGGCTCCTCTATCCGTCTCCAGGCAGGTCTGCTCACATGCAGATATGCCCACATGCGAGTATTAAAGGGTTGTGGCATTAGGAAAGTTGAGAACCACTGGCTCAGTCTCTTCTTTGGCTAATCTAATTCCTTCAATTTATCTTTCTTCTCTTATTGCTACAAAACACTTCTAATACTAAATTGAATAAGAGGGGTGATATTGGACATCATTGTTTCATTCCTGATCTTATTGGAAATGCTTCTAGCTTATCCCCATTATATATAATACTTGCTGATGATTTTAGATACATACTATTTGTTATTTTAAGGAAGACTCCATTTAGTTCTGTTCTTTCTAATGTTTTGAATAGGAATGGGCACTGTGTTTTGTCATAAGCTCTTTCTGCATTTATTGAGTTAATCATATGGTTTCTATTAGTTTTGTTATTGTTATTATTTATTATACTGATAGTTTTTCTAATATTGAGCCATCCTTGCATTCCTGGAATAAATCCTGCCTGATAAAATTGTATTATTCTCACGATAAGTCTTTTTACTAATATCTTACTTAAAATTTTAAATCTGTATTTATCAGAGAAATTGGTCTATAATTTTTTTCTCTGTTTTGTCTCTTCTAGATTTAGGTATCAATACCATATTTGTGTCATAAAAAGAATTTGGGAGGATGTAATGACAAGCAAAGAAGTACATAGTGCCTTGTTTTAGCTACTTAAGTATTTAGCACCTTTTTTGAGCCCCATGTGATTTCAAGGGGCGAGGAACTTGCTGATGCAACAGGAAGGGGCAGAACAGGAAGAGGAACCACTACATATAAGGAAGAGCACAACAGGGACAGAGCAGAACTGAGAAGGGGAACAGTTGTGCAAGTTACAGAAAATAATCATAACTGTGAATGTGAATGGGATGAACTATCCCATAAATGCACTCTGTCTGTTCCGTTGTGTTTCTGATACTTTGTACAGAAGCCCTAGGACCCTGAAAGGGGATTTTCTTGTTGTCTGTTTACAGAAATCCTGAAGGAGTGTTTCAGGGGTCCTGGGACTATACTGACAATTTGTGTTGAGTTCTCAGAACTTGTTAGTGGGTCTATGTTGATTTCATAGGCAGATAGTAAATTGATGATGGTGCCAGCAATGTGCTTGAATGTTGTTTTGGCTCTGTTAAGCTTTGTCTTCCCAGAAACAGAAAGAGTGAAGGACTTGAGATGGACTGGACACTATGAACTTCAATATAGAATGGGAACTGCATGAGGGACTGGATAAGGAGCTTGATGAGGAGCTGGACAAGGGGCTGAGAGCTGCCTGCCTGGGAATCCAGGGAGCTGCACCCATGGAAGAAGAACCATGTAATTTGGGAACCAGTCTCAAGCCAAGATGAAAAGACCTCTCCTTGGGTATTTAGTGCTGACTGAAAACATCATGATTTACTGTGATCTAGTTGTGGGAGAACTTTTAGCCCTTAAAGATGATTGAGTTAAGGATGATTGGAAACTAATCTCCAATCAAGAAGATAGAGGACTTTTTGACTGAGAGATTAAGATTGCTCCTTAAGGATGATTGGGTTAAAGACTTACTGAATGATAACTTTTGCTTAAAATTATGTGGCCACTTTAAGTGAAAACTATGTGTCTAGTGATAAGTTGTTAGGTTATATCATTGTGAATTCTATACTTTGGTTTTGGTGAATGTTTTGCTTTAGTTTACTGCTAAATAAATAGAGACTTCACTATACTATGTGAACAGAACCTTAGAGCTATTCACAGCAGCAGTCCTCTGGAAAGCTCCTCATGCTTGGCTTTACAGAGGATTCCTTCTTCTCAAATTTTCCCAAATAGTTTATAAAATATTGGAATTAATTGTTCTATAAATATTTGATTGTTTCTATGAATTCTTATTTGACCCACTCATTCTTTAGGATTAAATCATTTAGTTTCAATTAGTTTTTAGTCTATCACTTCATAGGCCTTTATTGCATATAATATTTATTGCATCATCATCTGAAAAGGATGCATTTAATATTTCTGCCTTTCTGCACTGGATTGTGAGATTTTCATGCCCTAAGGTATGTTCAATTTTTGTGTATGTGCCATGTACTGCTGAGAAGAAGGTATATTCCTTTTATCCCCATTCAATTTTCTCCACAGGTATATCATATTTACCTTCTCTAAAATTCTATTCACCTCCTTAGCTTCTTTCTTGTTTATTTTGAGGTTAGGTTTATCAAATTCAGAGAGGGAGGGATTGAGGTCCCTCACTAGCATATTTTTGCTATCTATTTCATCTTCTTACTCCCTTAACTTCTCCTCTAGGAATCTGTATGGTATACTGCTTGTGCATATATATTTAGTAATGATATTTCTTCATTGTCAATGGTGCCTTTTAGTAGGATATAGTTTCCTTCCTTCTCTCTTTTAATTAGATCTATTTAAGCTTTTACTTTATCTGAGATTTAAACTTTAGCTCAAGCATAATATATTCTACTCCAGCCTTTTACCTTTACCCTGTGTGTATCCCCATTTCAAATGTGTTTCTTGTAGACAGCATAATGTAGGATTATGTTTTTAATCCATTCTGCTATCCACCTCAATTTTATGGGATAGTTCATCCCATTCACATTCAGTTATGATGATTTTCTGTGACTTTCTCTGCATCCTATTCCCTCCCCTGCTTATACTTTTATTTCTCCCTTCTCCTCCTTAACAGTTTTCCTTTGAACTTCCTTCAGTATTCCCTCCATATAACTCCCCCCTTATCCTACCCTTCTCCCTTACTGCTTCTTCCCTCCCTTCTAACCACCAACCTTTTCCCCTTTCCCCTCCTACTGCCTGTAGGGCATAATAGATTTTTATACTTAATGAAGTATGTTATTCCCTCCTTGAATCAAATCTGTTGAGAGTAATTCTCATACAATGGTCCTCTCCCTCCCTTCTTTCCCTCTACTATAATAAGTTCTGTGTTTTATCACATCAGAATCCTATCCTTAACTGATTATGCTATTCCCTCTTTGAACCAAAACCAATGAGAACAAAGCTTATATAATGTTCACCTCCCTCCCTTCTTTCCCTCAATTATACTATGTTTTAATGCCTCTTAGTGTGGCATAATTTACCCTTTTCTTCCTCTTCCTTTCCTCTTCTTCCTTTACCATGCCTTTGCACCCCTTAATTAGGTTTTTATCATCACATCAGTTAATTTATACCCACACCCTCTATCTATGCATATCCCTTTTAAATGTCATGATAATTATACAATTTTTAATATTAACAGGTATCAGTTTCCCACATAGGGATGTAAACAATTTGCTCTTATTGAATACCAACTTGTGTGTGTGTGTGTGTGTGTGTGTATGTATTGTTTTTCCCTGTTTACCTTTTTATGTCTCTCTTGAGTCTTGCATTTGGAGATCAAACTTTCCATTGAGCTCTGGCTTTTTCATCAGGAAGGTCTGGAAGTCCCTTATTTCATTGAATGACCATCTCCTTGTCTGAAAGCTTATGCTCAGTTTTGCTGGATAGTTGATCCTTGGTTGTAGTCCAAGCTCTTTTGTCTTACAAAATATAACATCCCAATCCCTCCAATCTTTTAATGTAGAAGCTGCAAGGTCTTGTGTGATCCTGTCTGTCATTCCATTATATTTGAATTGTTTCTTCTGGCTACCTGCAGTAGCCTTTTCTCCTTGACCTCATAATTTTGGAATTGCCTACAACATTTCTTGGAGTTTTCAATTTGGGATCTCTTTCAGGAAGTGTCTGGTGGGTTTTTTCAATAACTATTTTACACTTTGGTTCTAGGACTTCAGGGCAGTATTCTTTGATGATCTCTTGGAGGATGTTTTCCAGGCTGCTTTTTTTATCATGGCTTTCTGGTAGACCGATAATTCTTAGGTTATCTCTCGTGGATCTATTTGCCAGGTCAGTTGTTTTTCCAATGAGATATTATAAATTTTATTCTAAATTTTTATTCTTTAGTCTTTGTCTGACTGATTCTTGATGTCTCATAGATTCATTAGCTTCAATTTGATTGAATTCTAATTTTTAGCAAATTATTTTCTTTGGTTAATTTTTGAAGATCCTTTTCCATATATTTAGATTTTGTAGGGAGTTATTTTCTCTGTTAGATTTTGAATCTACTTTACCATTTCACAAATTTTGAGTTTTTAAGGAGCTGTTTTTTTTTCAGTGAAATTTTTTCTATTTTGGCAATTGTAATTTTAAAATAATTGATCAATTATTTTCCACCTCTCTAATTTGACTTTTAAAATCCTTCTTGAGCTCTTCCAAGAATGCTTTTTGGGTTTGAGATTAGTTCATATTCCCTTCTGATACTTCAGATGTGGATATAGAGTCAATGCTGTCCTCTGAATTTGGTTCTTCTTGCTCAGTGTAATAGGATTCATTAATTTTTGTTTTCCCAATTTGCTTTTTGCCCTTTGTGATTGCCTATTTCTTGGCTTTTAAAGTGGTTTTCTGCTTCTGGGGTAGAGAGGGCGCTGACCCACCCTTCTTATGCTGGTAACTAGAGGCCTCTTTATTGCCTTTGTGTGCTGTGACCTCTGAGTGCCTAGACTGAGGCCAAGGCTTTATGCATTTCCCCAGGGTTATGCTGAAGCACACAGTGTAAGGTGTGTGGGTAGGGTTGGTCTGACCACTTCAGGAATCTGCCTCTATGCCACTGGAGTAGCTGCTGGTGACCAGGCCCTGCTGGGGTCTGCAGATTTCCTCTAAGTGTGAAGGCACACTGGGGGTTCTGGTTTTAGCTCTTACTAGCTCCACACCCCTGGGGTTCAGTATATCCTGTTGGTTAACTGAGATGGGGCTTGTTGGGATGCCTTCCACCTTTCACTTTGGCCTAGGCACAGCCACAGCCACAGCTATACCCTTCCTTTAGGACTCCTAAGCCTGCAGCTGGTTCCCCTATTTTAGGATTTTATACTGGGCAATATTCTCTGGGTTTTCAGGGTCAGAGAGGGAGGTTAGAGCAGCTTGGGTTTACTCCACCATCTTGGCTCCTGAAGTTCAAGTAGGTGATTTTTAAACATTCAGGCTATGGGCTGATAGCCCCAGGAGTAACTACTGGTGCTGTGGGCCTTGTGCTTATCTCTTACCCAGACTAAGAGACATCCCATCCTGCCATGAGAGGTCTGGGAATTGCCCCTGAAGTGGCTGAATCAGCTCACCTAGGCTCACTCTGGCTCCTCTATGGTCAGGTCTTGGGTTTGCACAGGTGTAGCACCCATGCTCCACACTCCCCCTGCCTAGTCCTACACACGCACTTTCCAAGACTAGAAATCTGCCATGTGTCCATCTCCCAAACGATTCTGCCACTCTAAAATCCATTCAGATTCACTTTTTAGAGGTTACTGAAGGAATTCACCGAGGGGTGCAGGTTAGTTCCTGCTTTCACTTCACCATCTTGGCTCTTCCCCCCTACCTCCCCAATCGACTTCAATTCTAGGCAAAGAGGTCTCTGAGTTAAAGGTGTTGAAACTGTTGTCCTGTAATTGTTTTTTCCTAAAAGTCCTGTTCTGTGTGACCTGGGTCCTCTTACTTGAATCTATTTTTGCCTCTGCATATCTATGATTGCTGAATGTCAGGTGATAGAATTAAGGAACAACTGGGTAAGGAGATGAATCCCCTTCTTCTCTTAATGTCTCCATAGCTTCTCCATGGGCTGAGACATTACTGTTCAAGCAAGACAAAAGGCCAGCAATGTAAGATCCATAAACTTGCAGTAAGGATTGGTCACCTCTTCTCTGCGCAGCCTGGGAGGTATGGGGTCAGCAAATTACAGTAGAGGTCATTCATTGTTCTTCCTCATTAACTTCTACCCCTACAACCAATTAACAAATCAATACACAGTTATGAAGCATCTGCTATATACTAGGCACTGTGCTAAATGCTGGGTTTACAAAGAGACAAAATATAGTCCCTGCCTTCAAGGAATCTACAATCTAATAGATAACATACAAACTAATATATACAATACAAGCTATATACAGGATAAGTCGGAGGTGATTAACAGAGGGAAAGCATTAGAATTTAGAGGGACAGGGAAAGCCTTTGTAGGGAAGGTGGCAATTTAATAAGATATATCATGGTTTTTTTTTTGTGTGTGTGTATAAGCAGGTTTTATATAGTTAGATATTCTTAAATTGCAAATTGTACTTTTCCTTATCAGGTTGAATGCTATTTTGAATTCCTGGGTTAAATGATTTTGCATAAGAACCTTCTCATGAAACTTTGTATAATGAAAAAGAAAATTCAAGTAATCATGTCTTAATTCATAGTTTTGGTATATATTCATTAAACTTAAAAATTTCAGATTGCAGAGGATTGCAATGATCTATCCAATTCATGAATTCCCTCCACAGAATCCTTTAGGAGTAGTTATAATGACTACTGAGATCTATATAGTGTTTTGAGGGGCAGCTGGGTGGCACAGTGCAAAGAGTGCTGGGCTGAGAATTAGGAAGACTCGTCTTCATGAATTCAAATCTGTTCTTAGACATTTAGTCACTGTGTGACCCAAGGCAAGACACTTAACCAGATTTGTTTCATTTCCTCATCTATTAAAAGAGTTGGAGAAGGAAAGTGCAAGCCACTCCAATGTTTTTGCCAAGGAAACTCCAAATGGGTTCAGGAAGAGTTAGACACAACTGAATTGACTAAATAACAATATGTAATGCTTTAAAGTCTGCAAAACAGTTTACATATGCACACACACACATATATATATTTGTATACATATATTTATATATGTGTACATATGAAATCTCATTTAATTCCATTGTAAGGTGGTACTTAAAGTATTATTAGCTCCATCTTAGAGTTGAGAAAGCTGAGGTTTATAGTGCTAGGCATCTAGGTTTCACAGTGGGCAGAACACTGTAGGTAGAGTCAGGAAGGTCTGAACTCAAATCCAGGCTGAGACACTTACTGCTATGTGTCCATGGGCAAGTTACTTAACCTGTCTGCCTCAGTGCCCTCAACTGCAAAATGGCAATAATAACAGCACTTCCTTCCTATGGTTATTGTGAAGATCAAATGATGTAATATCTATTAAGTGCTTAGCAAAATGCCTGCTGCATAGTAAGCACTTAATAAATGGTTCTTCCCCTTTCTGCTCTCTTTAAATCTGTTTTCTGAAGCTTATTACCTATGTAACTTTGGGCAATTTACTTAAACTCATGATGCCTCAGTTTCCTTATCTGTAAAGTGAAGGGCCATTGATTTCTCTTTCTGCTTGAGATCAGTGATGAACTAAGATTTGTCCATGTTCACAGAGTAATTAAGTATCAGAGGTATACCTTTCTGACTCCAAGTTCAGCATCTCTTCTACTGGTAGGTGGGATAGTGAATAAAGCATTGGATTTGGAATCAGGAAGGGTAGGATTAGAGATAGCTAGGTGAGCCAATGAGTAGAGCACTGGATTTTGACTGAGGAAGATCTGAATTCAAATGTGACCTCAGATACTTGCTATCTATGTGACCTCAAGCAAGTTGCTCCTCCTCTGTCTGCCTCACATCCTCATCTGTAAAGTGCTCATAAAAGCATCTACTTCTCAGGATTGTTGTGAGGATAAAACGAGACATTTGAAAAGAACATGGTAAACCTTAAAATTCTATATAAATGCTAGCTAATGGTATCATCAGTCTTCCTCAGACCCCCCTTAGCTGTGATACTCTGAACCAGACAGTCAATAAATAAATCTTAGTAAAATATCTACTACATGTTAAACAACTGGGATACAAAGAATGGTAGAAGAGAGTATCTGTCCTTAAGGAGCTTACAATCTAGTGGGGGAGAAAAGTAAATAACTATGTACAGTTAATGTAGGTATAGGATAAGTTGGAAATAAATAGTGGGAAGGCACTAGAAACAAGAGGGATTGGGAAAGGTTTCCTATAAAAGATGGGATTTTAGCTAGAGCTTGAAAGAAGCCAGGGAAACCTGGAGCCATAAGTGAGGAGAGAGTATATTCCATGCATGAGAGACAGACAGTTAAAATACCTTGAGTTAAGAAATGGAGCATCTTATTTGAGAAGCAGTGAGACAGTGAAGAAGCCACTGTGACCAGGAACATATTTAGTGCATTGTAAAAGTGTAAGTAGATTGGAAATGTGGTTGTGGAGAGAAAAGGTGGAGTTGGGAATTCTGGGTTTAATTGCAAATAGATTTTATATTTGACCCTAGAGCTGATAGGAAGCCATTGGAGCCTTAGTAATGGTCAGATTTGCACTTTAGGCACCTTTCTCAGTCTTAGTTTTCAAATCAGTTAAATGGATAAGTAGTAGGTGTACAGTTTTCCTCATAATATATTTGCCTCATGAGGGTCAGATGATATAATGCATATAAAAAAGTTCTCTTTAGTCTGTAAACACTAAATAAATGTCAATTATAATTTTACTCTGTCACATTGACTCTCATTTGGTCTCTCATCATTTTCATGAACAGAACTCATTCCTTCAAGTTCATACCATTTTAAAATTTTCCTTATATTTATCTGAAAATAAACCTTCATCAAATTTAAATGATCAGAATAGTTCCTGCCCTCTTGAACCTCACAGAACAAGGCTGTGAAAAAACAGTCTTTGAGGCATTAGAAGAAATTGAGCATTCCCTCTAAGACTTATCTGGGCAAAACCTCCATTTTAAACCATCCTTACAGGACATAGCTTTGAGATGTTTCACCATCCTAACTTCTTTTCCCTGGACAAGTTCTAGCAAATGTATCCTCTACTCTACCGTTAGTGTCTAGATGGAATGCCAAGCTCCTGAAGTGATTAGACTAGGGTAGCTGATAGGATATCCAGACTATGGTCACCTTTCTCAATTCCCTTCAAGTACATGGGAGGTTGAGTGAACAAAAGCTAGAATCGAGACATTGTTTTTCTCACTTCTAGCTTTGAGACAGATGACATAGAGATAACAATCAGGGTTAAGTGTGCCACTAATCTGTTGTCCTACTGTCAAGAAGTCACTTAACCTTGGTGATCCACAGTTTCCTCATCTATAAAAGTGGAATATTTGTCTTACATGGCCAATATATTGACTTATTTTGCTGGATTTCAAAGTAGGAATTTTATTTGACGTCAGAGAAAGGTGAGTTCATGGGAAGCAAAAATATACAGAAAAAGGAGCATTAATAACTTTTAGATAACCAGAAGAAAACTGAATAAAATTCAGAAAGTGAAAATAACAAATATGACAATTTTATTACCTTGGTAAATTTAAAGTAAATTTGAAAAAAATTTACATAACAGATCATGGTTTCAAAAATGATCCTTTTTTTCTTCTTTAAAATTTGATCTTTTTTATGTTTCTGTTTATCTTTCATATGCCTAGCTGGCTTCAAATACTTGTAGTAAGAATCAAAATAGGGGGGGCGGAGCTAAGATGGTGGAGAGAAAGCAGTGACTTGTCCAAGCTCCCCAAGAATTTCGTCCTTGGGAACTAAAAAGTAAATTTGAGCGGATTTAATAGTGACAGAACCCATTGGGAGACAGAGAGTGACAGATTCCCAGCCCAGAGAAGGGCCTAATCAGGTCGGGGCAGGGAGAACGGAGCACACAGAAGTGGCACCAGCGCCGGCCTGAGAGCAGAGTGCGGCAGACTGGGAAGCCCCACCCAGCAGACTCACCCAGCTAAAAGCTTCTGCAGCCCTCTCACAGCCGAGGTGAGGACCGAGGGAACTGGGTAGGAGGGGACGCAGGGCGCATAGCAGGGTCAGCGGTTTTTCCTGGGGCTAGCAACCCGCGGCCTGGATTCTTGAAGCTACTTGCCCAGAATTTCAGAAGTTGGGATGGAGGAATGAAATCTAGGGGCTCTCATCCCCCTCCCTGACAAAAGCCCCACCTAGAGTACATTCTTGCATTAGGGTAAACAGCCCCAGGCTTGGAAATCACTGAGGAAGGGGGAAGGGAGATTGTACTGTAAGGAGCCTAAACCCAGGTGGGTGGAGCCAGCAAGCTCTAACAACAAAAGCCCAGGTGTGCTTTAGAACCACCTGGCCAATCAGCAAACCACAGCCCCATCCTTCTACTAC
>JAQQSU010011519.1:0-12148 GCA_028627135.1 Pseudochirops cupreus
ACCCTCTAACATAATTTTCATCTTTTGTCATCTTTACCAATTAACAGGTTGTAATGTGAACTCTCAGAATTGTTTTACCATATATTTCTCTTAAGGTTAGTGATTTGGAGCATTCTTTCATGTGCTAATTAAATATTTTTAGTAGTTGATAAGTCTTATTTTGAGAATTTTTTCTTCACATTTTTGACCACTTATCCATTGGGAAATATATATTACTTACAATACACTTGGGGTCACATACGTACATACATACATACATACACACACATACACATATGTATATACACATGCATATGTGTATATGCTTATATGAATGTATATATTTATGCACAATCTATATTTATATTGCATATATGTATATATTATGTATTGTGTAATATGAGCCACAACCTTCATCACACTATTGATCACACATATATATTTTGGTCATATACATATATACATACATATACATATATGCATACATATACATATATATACATACATAATATTTCATTAGTTATCTGTATATCTTAGATAATAAAGCATGTTCATACAAAGTATTTTCATTTTATCATTCAAAAATCAAATACTCCCTGTGTATTTTTGTTGCATTAGTTTATTTTGTGCAGGATTTTTTTAGTTCAATTTAATTAATAGTGTTTATTTTATCTTTTGAAATTACTTCTTTCCAGTATTTGTTTAAGACTAAATCTCCTACCCATTGATATGAACGGTACATGATTTTTAATATGAAGATCATATATCTATTTTTAATTTCTTGGGGAATATGACATAAGATGTTGATGTAAGCCTAAACTCTGCCAAACTGCATTCTATTTATCAAGTAAGAAGTTCCTTCTTAAATAATTTATGATTTCCTCTTTTAGCAAACCCAAGCTCATTGAGGTCTATTTATTTCTGAATTTCCTTTATTTAGTCTGTCCCATTTTTCTACTTTGTTTTTAACCAATATTAAATGGTTTTGATGTTTGCCACTTTATAGTACACCTTGGGTTGTGGATAACCTAATTCTCCTTTACTGATTTTCTTGACTTTGACATTATACCCTCTTTCTCTCCTTATCTCAACTTAATTTTAACTGCCTTTGTTTTTCATACTCTTTCCCTGTGGAATGTGAACTCCTTGAGGGCAGGGATTATATTTCTTCTTGCTTGGATTTATCTCTTCATTAATTAACACAGTCTAGCACATTGTAAATATTTACAAAATGTTGGTCCTTATCTGTTCACTGCAGATTCATTTGTTTTCTAAGATTTCTTTCTTCATAATGTAGTATTTTTATCTATAGATTATACACTCCTTGAGGACAGGCTTTCTTCTGTCTCCTTTTGTATTCGCAGCACTTAGCTCAATGTCTGGAACATAGTAAGTGCTAAATAAGTACTAAATGACATCGTGACTTTTAAAAATTAATTTATCTGGTAGCATGATTACAATTTCTGCTTTTTTATTCCCTAAATACATAAGAAATTGTGTTACAATCCATACTTTTATTCTTGATAAGCCTTGTTTATATGCATATTTCTTGTAAGTAACAAATTGCGGGGGATTTTGTCTTCTTATCCAATCTGTTACTTTTTCATTTTCTTAGATTATTTAATCCATTCAATTTAAAGTTATGAGTTAGATTTATATTTTTCTCCCTTTGTTTCTAATTTCACTTTTTCCTGAAATAGTATTTTGTTTGTTTGTTTTTCTTACTCTGTAAGAATATCACTTTGTCTCTTTTGTTATTTTTGGTTACTCTATTTTAAAACAATTCTACCCATAGACTCTCTTCTCTATATCCATATCTTTAAACCTGACCCCACCTTGTTTCTCAATTCCTTTCCAAAGATTTATAGTGAGAGAAATTATTATTAAATAATAAATTATTGGGGAGATCTCTTACCTTGCCCCAAAATTTACTGTACATATACCATTTTATCTAGGTTAAATTGTTGTCCCCACCCAACTAAAAGAACCTTACAAAGAGATTCCAGTAGGTGAAATCCAGTCCATTGGATTTTAGTTAGCCAGATCTAAGTAAAGGTAAACCCCTTTTGTCTAGATTGCCCTATGTAGGGAGAGTCTGGATAAGAGATGTCATTTCCACTCCCTTTGTGTAAAGTGACAGTTACATGTTCCCTCTACCTGGGTGAGAAGTCTAAGATCACATCGCCATTCTGAGTTAATAATCACAGTACTGTGGCTCTGGTTGTCCCTGGAATCTGGCTCTAGTATTCCAACTACAGTTCCTTCTCTAGTACTGTGCCTATATGTCACTTCTGATGTTGGACTCAAAGTATTAACCACTGTAATAATTTTTTTTTTAATTTCTTGATCTCTTTTCAATCAAGCATTCTTCTGAAATCTTTATTGAAGTAGTTGTCAGGGGATCAGGAATATACTGTTTCTTGCTGAGTCTTCTCAGCCTCTGCAATTTTTAAAGTTTTCAAGAAAGAAAAAATTATTCATCCATATCCTGACATAATCCTGTTTTATCAACTGTGGAAATGCCTGACATATCTGGGAATGGTGGGAAAACTTCCCTTTGCCAAATCTATCTAACCCCATAATCCCAGTTTTGTTTTGTCCTTGTGACCTGTAATTAGGCAAAGAAAATAACCTTCTTGCCTTCTCCTCTTCTGTTTGTTTTGGTAAATAGAATTTAGTTATGCTTATGCATTTTTGACATAACGTGTCCCATTTCAAACAGAAGAATATGCAGTCACCCTCCTGATACTGTCCTGCATTGCAACTACTATACTTCCATCATTGTGGAGACTTTTGGTTTTCAGGTGAAAAATTTTGTAATTACATTTCCTGAGCATGTGCTTATCAACCTTTGCATTTTGCTGTTAAGTCAAGACTTCTTCAAGTTAAGTCAAGATCTTCAGGGATCTCCAAATACATACACACACATGTATACTTGCATACATGTATGCTTGCAGACATACATGTATATATGTATGCTCAGAGAAGCATGTATAGATAGGTAGGTCAGTAGATAGATACAGATTGTATATGTAAACATAGATATAGAAACAGATACATATACAGATGAGATATATGTATAGGTTTGCATAGTTATATGTGTATGTATAAATGTGTGTGTGCATTGTGTACATGTGCATGGAAATACACATATATGTACATATGTACACACCTAACCCATGTATACTGTCTATTTGTGGATATATATGTGCATCTATACATGAATGCATATCTACATACATATATTTTAAGCAGTACATTACTTATGCTCCTTTATATAGGAGCTCTCTAAGCTCTCTTGATGGTACACTACATTTATTAAAGGGATATTTGGAAAAGTATCTTGATGTCTAGAATTTTGTTGTTGCTGGTGGACCGATATGCTCCATGTGACATTTTTTTTCTTTACATCATACGAGCAGAGTTGTTTTATTATGAAGATAATATCTTTTTTCTTTTATCTTCATGTAAGTCAGGGTAACCTAACCATAACAAAATTTAGCACTTTAATTCTTTTTTGCCTACTTTTGTTTTTTTATTTGTGTGGGATGACTACATTGTCAGAAACTACAGTACTTTCAAGGGGGAAAAATCAATCTTTCAGGTATGATTAGGAAGGTAGACTACTAAATATGAAAGAAAGCCTCTAAGTATATTTAACAGACAAACTTACCAGGATCCTATAGTTTCTACCCCTGACCAAACTAGAAAGTACTTGAGCACAATTTCATGGGGCTATAACTTGGATTGAGAGGCATGTTTTTATTTTGTAGTGCCTTCATAAATTTATTGTAGTTCACCACTCTTGCTTTTTCCCTATTCAGGGTTTTAGGTGATTTGTTAGGGATATGAATGAGGTAGGAGGCTTTCACAGTGTTTATTGGAGGAGTCATCCTTTTCAGGGTCTATAGACATTTCTTTCTTTGTTTTTAAAATTTTTCATTGATTATTTTTATTTTGTTTTTAACATTCACTTCCACAAGACTTTGAGTTCCAAGTTCCAAGTTTCCTCCCCATCTGGCACCTTCCCTCACCCCAAGATGGTATGCATTCTGTTCTCCTTCCCTTAATCTGTCCTGTCTCCTATCACCACAACCCTTTCTCTTATTCCTTTCCCTTCTATTTTCCCATAGAGCAAGATAGATTTCTATACCCCATTGCATGTAAATCTTATTTCTTATGCTTGTAAAAACAATTTTTTAATGTTTGTTGTTAAAACTTTGAGCTGCATATTCTCTCCCTTCCTCCCTCCCAACCCACCCTCACTGAGAAGGCAAGCAACTGGATATAAGTTAAATGTGTATAGTAATGCAAAACACTTCCATAACAATCATGTTGTGAAAGATTAAATATATTTCCCTCCATCCTATCCCACCCCCACCCATTAATTCTATTTTCTCCCTTGACCCAGCCCCTCCTCAAATGTGTTTGCTTCTGATTACCCCCTCCTCCCATTTTTCCTCCCTTCTATAATTCCCGCCCCTTATCCCC
Source organism: Pseudochirops cupreus (assembly GCA_028627135.1). NCBI lineage: Eukaryota > Metazoa > Chordata > Mammalia > Diprotodontia > Pseudocheiridae > Pseudochirops > Pseudochirops cupreus. The sequence continues at coordinate 4,471 of JAQQSU010011519.1, forward strand.
TTCCTTCCTATTTTTCTTTAGGGTAACATAGATTTTCATACTACCCCTCTCAACCTCTATTGTAAAAGTTTTTTCTTACCTCTTCTGTGAGATAATTTCCACCATTCTGTCTCTCCCTTTCTCCTCCAAGCACATTCTTCTCTCACTCCTTAATTTTATTTTTTAGATATCAACTCTTCCTATGCAACTTACCCTATGTCATCTGTCAGATGATAGATAGACAGATAGATAGATAGATAGATAGATAGATAGATAGATAGAGATAGATAGATAGATACATACATACATAGATAGACACAGAAGATATAGATATATTCCCTCCAACTAACCTAATACTGAGAAAGGTCTCATGAGTTACAAATATCATGATTCCACGTAGGAATATAAACAGAACAACTTTAATAAGTCCCTTATGGTCTTTCCTTCCTGTTTACCTTTTCATGGTTCTCTTGATTCTTATATTTTGAAGTCAAATTTTCTATTCACCTCTGGTCTTTTCAGCAAGAATGCTTGAAAGTCCTCTTCTTTCATTGAGTATATAATTTTCCCCCTGAAGGATTATACACAGTTTTGCTGGGTAAGTTATTCTTGATTTTAATCCTAGCTCCTTTGACCTCCAGAATATCATATTCCAAACCCTCCAATACTTTAATGTAGAAGCTGCTAAATCTCATGTTATCCTGATTGTGTTTCCACAGTGCTTGAAATGCTGCTTTCTGGGCACTTACAATATTTTTGCCTTGGTCTGAGAACTCTGGAATTAGGCCATAGTATTCCTAAGAGTTTTCCTTTTGGAATCTCTTTCAGGAGGTGATCAGAGGATTCTTCAATATCTACTTTACCCTCTGGTTCTAGAATATTAGAACAGTGTTTCTTGATAATTTCTTGAAAGATAATGTCTAGGCTCTTTTTTTGATTATGGATTTCAGGTAGTTCAATAATTTTTAGATTATCTCTCCTGGATCTATTTTCCAGGTCAGTGGTTTTTCTAATAAGATATTTCATATTTTCTTCTATTTTTTCATTCTTTTTGTTTTGTTTTATAATATCTTGGTTTCTCAGAAAGTCATTAACTTCCATTTGCTCCATTCTAATTTTGAAGGAATTATTTTCTTTAGTGAATTTTTGTACCACCTTTTCCTTTTGGTCAATTCTTCTTTGTAAGGCATTCTTCTCCCCATTGGCTTTGTGGGCCTCTTTTGCCATTTGGGTTAGTCTTTTTTTAAGGTGTTTTTTTCTTCAGCATTTGGGGGGGGGTCTCCTTTAGCAAGCTGTTGACTCATTTTTCATTATTTTCCTGCATCACTCCATTTCTCTTCCCAATTTTTCCTCCTCTCTCACTTGATTTTTAAAATCCTTTTTAAGCTCTTCCATGGCCTGTGACCAATTTATATCTTTCTTAGAGGCTTTGGATGTAGGAGCTCTGACTCTGCTGTCTTCTTTTTGTATATTTTGATCTTCCTTGTCACCAAAGTAAGATTATATAGTCTGATTTTTTTTCTACTGTTTCCTCATTTTCCCAGTCAATTACTTGACTTTTTAGTTTTCTGTTGTGGTAGGTTTCTGCTTCCAGTGTGGAGGGTGTATTGTCCCAACCTTCAGGGGTTTTGTGCAGCTGTTTTCAGAGATATTTCTGGAGACCTGTAAATTTTTTGTTCTCCCAAGGTTGTATGATCAAAAGAGAGGCATTCTTTCCTCTCCAGGGTCTTTGCTCTGGTCTGTGTGCTTTGGACTGGTGAGAAGGATTCTCTCTCTACCACTACCACAAGCTCCACCATGCCATTGTTCTTCCTGACCCCAGGACTGCCAGCCAGGGCTGTGACTCAGATAGAAGCATGGGCAAAGAAAGAGAATTCTGCATCAGTGCCAGCTAAGAGATCCCTGCAATCCTCCTTTGATCAACTGCTCAATGCCCCACTCCCTGTGGGGCAAGAGATCTGGAAGCAGCCACTACCACTGCTGCCTGCTGCTGACTCCACCAGTGCCCCAGGACTGGGGCCTGAGTCTGCTCGTTTCTCACCCAGGTCTGCCAAACCTTTCCTACTGACCTTCTAAATTGTCTTTGGCATTTGTGGGTTGAGAAATCTGGAAAATACCACAGCTACCAATGAATCAATCCCCTGAGGTCTGCTCTGGCCTATTTGTACTGGCAAAGCCTGTGCTGGATCATGTTCTTCTCTCAGACTGGTGCAACAGACCTTTCTTGTCAACTATCCAGGTTGTCTTCACTGAAAATTAGTTTCATTCTGTCATTTTGTGTGTTCTGCTGCTCTAGAATTTTAGAGTCATATTTACAGGTATTTTGAGGGGTTTGGGGGAGATCTCAAAGCAAGTCTGTGCTTTTATTCCATCACCTTGTCTCTGCCCCACTTTATGGACATTTCTTAATGTCTTCTGAGAGTGCTAGCAAAGCAATGACTGTTACTTAACTTTTACTCTTATCATCTGAGGAATAGATGATCTATAAAATTGTGGGGAAAATGGGATGATTCCCATCCAAATGATCCAAATCATTCAAATCATTATTAACTACTATTCTTTTTCTGTTTTGGGTACTTCTGTAATGACATGCACAAGCAGATTCCCAAAAGAATGCTACTGTGAACAGCTTTTAAGGTTCAGATTACACAGTATAGTGAACACTCCATTTATTTCATTACAAAACAAGGCAAACATTCACAACAAATCATAATATAATATTCACAACATACATCTTATCACAGAAAATCACAATATGGTGTTTATAACAACTTAACATTAGAATGGCCACTTAGTTTTCACTACAATGGCCACAATATTTAGAACAAAGAACAAATGAATACTCATTTGATTTCCCTAAGGGGAGAAATCCTTCTTACTTAATCATTCAGTCATTTCACAATATAATAATCAATACTTAATCATTCAATCAATTCACAATTCAATAATCAATACTTAATCATTCAATCAAGTCACAATATAATAATCAATACTTAGTCATTCTCTTGTACAGAAACCCAAATCCCAGATCACTATAGACCACCTGATTTGTGGCCCACAATTAAGCCCCCATTATATTTCCTTCTTTGTCTCTATCCTATTTCTTGTCATAGCTTGGAACACCTTTAAGGCATATCTGGGCATTGCTCAGGGCAAAGTTCCCTGTTAGCATTCTATATATTTTCCTTGACTCAGCATGAGTGTACAAAGGGCAGCTCAGGTTTATGGCATAATATAGAGACCACTCTCTCCTGTTCTGCTGACCAAGCAGAGTCCCCATACCCTTAGCCCGGAACATGACCCTGGCCTGTTCTGGGATTTTCCAGTTTCCCCTTACCCCATTACCTGCCACCCTGTTCTAGAAAGCATTGACTATGATCCTCCACCCTGCTCTTCTGAGCAACACCTGAGTCATAGGAAAATTGCACCCCTGTACCTTTGCACAATATTCCAAAATTAGCCCTGAACTATAGATCTAACCAATGGCTATTCTTTGCTTCTGCACATCATGGCTTCTGCTAGCTCCCCTCCCTGACTGTGGTTTTTGTTGTTTTAGTCTTTATAATCAAAGTCTGTATCCCCCAAAGATCACTGCCAATTCGAGTGAATACTCTGGTAGTCACATGCTTGTTTAATAAATCCACACCTAAATTTATCATGAACCCAGGTCTCAGCTTGCTCTTATTTTCTGCACAACATTTTAATCAATTTACAATACAATAATCAATCTTCCACTCATGGAACAATTATAGATTAACTTAGTCAATCACTTATCTAGCAATCAGTCACTAAATAAAATCATTAGAAAATTACACAAACCCTCCACCCCTTGGTGTCCAGCAAACTTCAGTTTCATCAGGCATCCTATATCTGAGGAGAGGCCTTTTCTTCATCTTGATTTGGGGTGGTCTCTCAGATTCCCTGGATCCCTTTCCTTGGTCCTACTTGAATCCACCAAACAGTCACCTGGATTCAAGGGCAGACAGCTCCCAGGTTCTCATCCAGTCTTCTGGGCAGTTCCTGGTAGACACTGAATTTCACAGGGTCCAACACATCTCAAAACCTTCACCACTTCTGTTGCCAGGAACTCAAGGATCAACCAAGCCACAAACAAATAAACTGTTAACATCCTGGCCATGTTTCTTCAGAAGTTAAGCTGGCCCTAGAACCCAGAAGGAATCTCAACATTACAGGTGGCCTTCCTGGAGGCCCTCTCAGCCTTCCAGGCAACTTCAGCCTTCACAAGATTCTGGTCTCATAGACAATTCCAACTCAGTTCTCAGTACAACAAGCCCAGCTCCCAGATGCTGGTACAATTCTGCATCCTCCACCAGGAGCCACCAGGAGGAAAATCCCTGACTCTCATTCTCTGTCTCTGGAATTCTTCTTATATATACACACTGGCCTCCTGTCTCAGCCAACCCCCTCTTGCCACATTCGCAACAGGAGACAGAGTTCACAATCTCTGCCTCTCTCAAGAGGTACTTAGCCCTAAGTTACCAAGGGCTAAGTATCTGCTAAATTGATTACTGTTACAACTTCACAAAATAATTATAAGTTAAGGCTTAGAAAAATCTATTTTTATTATGGACAAAAATTGATACAAACATATGCACTATACATGCTTATGTAGATACATATATATACATATATATGTAGATAAATAGATAATCACCAAAAATAGTCAATGTATATTTATGAAGCCCTAATTCTCTGCCAGGCACTGTGCTAAAAAAAAAAAAAGGGCAAAAACAGTCCCTGCCTTCATGGTGCATATACTTTAACAAGAAGACAATATTTATGTAAAGAGGCAAATACAATTAATCAATCAATAAGCATTTGTTAAGCACTTTGGCAAGGCTTGGTTATTTGAAGTAAAGGTGACAATTCAAGTATAATATGGATGATATGAATGTGGGGGACTAAGAGGATAGTGGTTCTTTTAAAAATAATGAAGAAATTTGAAATAAAGGGAGGTTTTATAAAAATAATTAGTTCTATTTTAGGCAGGGGGTGATAAAGATGTTTGTTTTTGTTCATTTATTTTTTAATTCATGTCCAAGTTTTCATGACCCCATTTGAGGTTTTCTTGGCAAAGATACTGGAGTGGTTTGCTATTTTCCTCTCCAGTTCCTGTTGCAGATGAGTAAACTGAGGCAAACAGGGATAAATGACTAGCAAGTGTAAGTGACTAGTAAAAGGTAATAAGTGTCTGAGATAGATTTGAACTCAGAAAAATAAGTCTTCTTGAATTGAGGCCAGGATTTTTATCCCTTGTACCGATTAGCTTTCCAATGGAGATGTTCATAAAACATTTAAATTTTTTATGGGACATTTAGTTCTTAATATCTAATAAGCAGTTGGTCATAAGGAACAAGAGCTCAGGAAAGAACCTAGTAATGGATATACAGATTGGGTAATCATATGGGTAGAGGAAGTAACAGAACCCATAGGAACTGATGAGATCAAAGAATGATATATTAGAGAGAGAAAAGCAAAGAGGTCTCACTCAGGACAAAAACTTGCTTGATAATTACCCACAGTTAATGGGGATTTTAAGTACATAAATTCTACAAAGGCAACAGAGAAGAGGACAGACTCGTAGGAGGGGAACAAAGTAAAACTAGTGTTGCAATGACCTGAAAAGGAAAATAAAAAGAATATAGGAGGAGAAGGTGAGCAATAGTTTCAAATACTACAGAGTAACCCAGAAATATGGGGGTTGAGAGAGCCATTAGATTCAGCAAAGCAATCAATTAATATACATTTATTAATCACTTACTATGTTCCAGGCACTGTGCTAAGTGTAGAGATACAAAAAGAGGCAAAAGGCATCCCCTGCCCTCCAGAAACTCATAATCTAATTGAAACAATTAAGAAATAATTAAGTTTAGAAAATGTTGTCTCAGTTGAATAATGCCAGAATTGCCAGATTGTTGAGGATTTTGAAAAGAATTAGAAGAGAAGAAATTGAGGCACCCAATATAGATAGCTTTCAAGGAGTTTAATTGAGAATGGGGAGGAGGGGAAAAGATAGATATTAGGATTTATTAAGAACCAACTATATGCCAGTCATTGTGCTAAGCATCAAATGACTAGGTCAAATGAGGAATTTTTTAGCATACATAATAAATACATGGACATATTTGTGTCCAATATGAAAGCAGTCAGCAAATAAAGAAAGTATTGCAAATAAGTAAATGAATGAAATAATTACTTAGCTGATTAATGAAAAATTTTGCATATACTATGGTCTGGGCACTGTGCTAAATATAGGTAGGGATTGGAATTACAAAAGCTCACCAATGAAAAGCCAAGGGACCCTAAGCTTATAGGCTTCAACATCTTAATCACTGTGACCTCAGAGTCTTTGTTAGTTTTCTACTTTCCTTCTGATCCATGAACTTTCACTTTTTCTAGCCTGAATGAGAGACTCCATGGTATTGCTCACAAATATCTCCAGTCTTTATGAAAGAATAGAGTGTATAAATGAGAGTGGGATAAATCTATTTGAGAAAATGAGGAGGGGAATTAAGGACTCATGTGGAAGAGCTGACCATCTCTTCATCAGAGACTAAAGGAAAAAAAGGAATGAGTTGTTAAAGGATGCTAATGGAGGCATGTTAGATGAGGATTGAAGCAAGAGCTCCTTTTCATTGAACCATGAAATGATGTCCTTAGCAGAAAAGGTGTGGGAAGAGGCACAGTGAGAGGATAGAGGAGAGATAAAAATATTTTGAACAACTATTACAAAGAGCTTCTATGTAAAATATATGGCAGCAAGGTGACACAGTGGATAGAGCACAGGGCCTGGAGTCAGGAAGACCTGAGCTCAAATCCAGTCCCATATTTAGTAGCTAGCTGTGTGACCCTGGACAAGTCACTTAACCCTGTTTCCCTCAGTTTCCTCATCTATAAAATGAACTGGAAAAGGATATTGCAAGCTGCTCTAGTTTCTTTCCCAAGAAAACCCCAAATCAGATCACAAAGAGTTGGACATAACTGAAATGACTGAGCATTGGTGGAAATCTAAAAGAAAATTGATGAGGTAGAAGAAAGACTGTCTTGCCACAGTGAGTAGTCATTTGAGAATAGATAACAAATTTGTAGAGGACATAAGAAGCATCATTGTATTACTCCATATTTCATTGCTCCAACTACTATGAGTAAAATGTGAGTGTAACAAAAATGTAGATTGTGGAAGCAATCAAGGGTAAGGACTGGCCAAGCATGATTTGCAACCAAGCAATACAGAAAGACATTTTAGAGTAGAAAGATAGTGTATAGTTTAACTGGTCCCCCAAATGAGTCAATTTTTGGAAGGTTTGAGACTGTAGTCTCCCAAATTATACTTGAAAAACAAAATTTTAAAAACAAGATTTGTTGACCTCTTTTAAAAATGCTCCCTCTCCTACAAATTAAACTCTCAATTTAAATAAACACCACTTAAATTTAAGTATATCAAATGAGTCAACACAGTTCCTGATATCTGATGATCTAGACAACATTCTATCCTCAGAGTTTTCTGCCTTTGCTGAGAGGAGGATTTTTTTTTTTTAACATTTCATCAGGACATCTAGGAAGACTACAGAGGAGAAGATAGGTTCTCTAGTAGTAAACAATCTTCTCAAAAACAGAAAGGAAGAAGAGAAATAAGGGGAAAAAAGATAAATACTCTGATATTTAAAAAAAGGTAAGG
>JAQQSU010011520.1:0-12148 GCA_028627135.1 Pseudochirops cupreus
AAAAAAAAAATAAAGGTTAAGGAAGCTCTATACAAAAAAAAAAAAGTAATTCTTTTTTTATCTGAGTAAAGGCCTTGGCAGCCAGGCCAACATGCCATTTCCCATTCAGTAAATTTAATTGAGCTCTATGGTCTTCTGGCAGGGTCTGTAATTTCTCTGAGAATTGGATCCTTTTCTGTTCTTGCCTATTCTTCCCTTTCCTTTGCCCTCCAGGATAACTGAGATGATTACATATAGCCTTACCACGTTTTGTGTAACCTGCGGCCCCCTAAGCTCTGCCTTCCACTGCACTATTGAAATCATAGGATCTTACCATGTCTGTTGCAGCTGAACATGCTTTTCACTGTGTTATTTCATTCAAGTAGAGTGAGCTTCTTGAGGATAGTGACTCTCCCTTTTTTAAATTTGCATCCCTGGCACTTAATACAGTGCTGGGTATATAGAAAGCACTCAATAAGTGCTTTTTTTCATTCAGCCATTCATTCATATTCACTCAGATCAGATCTATAGGACCAATGCTAAATAAATTGTTTGGTTTTAGCCTAACTCTAATTTAATGACCTCATCTATTTTTTGCTTGACCTTGGAATCCCAGACACAACCCTATTGGCTAGAGGATGGACCTAGCGGAGTTTTAGGTGTAGTGATACAAATCCTCTGCAATCCTCATTGGGTACCTCTTTGTATAGGAATAGATGACTATGTAAATACATATTGCTTCTTAGTACCTGGGAGTAATTCAATTGCAGCTTACTTAGATGGAGGTATTTCTGAGATTCCATGTAACTTATTCCCAGACTCAGAAGATTTAATGATAATAGTTAGCATTTTATAGGGCTTATTTGCAGAGGGCTTTACAAATATCATCTCATTTGATCCTCACAACAACCTTTGGGAGTTAAATTCTGTTATTATCCCCATTTTACAGATGAGGAATCTGAGACAAACAGAGGTTGTGACTTGCCAGGGTCATGCAGCTGGTAAGTGTCTGAGACCAGATTTGAAGTTGAGTCAGTATGACTTCAGATCTAGTACTCTATTCACTGTGCCATCTAGCTAAATCTGATATTTTAGCTTTTAAATCAGCTCTACCAGAACAGGAATATTAATGAATCCATGGAAACTCATCTGTATAGATGAGTATTTTTTTTTAAATCTCTAGCCAAACAAAGTAGTGACTCAGTGTAGAGCCATTTTAATTTATCCTAGCCCTATTGCTCAATGTGAAGAAATCCTCTGATCACCTTTCAAAAGGAAAGACCCCAAGATAATAGTTTGAGCAAAAATTCTCATTGAAGAAGAATTAAAAGGGAGACCATACTTGATCCTGTATAGTACCTCCCTAAGCAAGAAAAAGTTGGATAAATCAAATCAGTAGAGAATCAGTCAGTCAGCAGTCCATGAAACACTCAGTTCATTTGTCAGAGAGTGGTAGGAAAAGAAGTTAATAATAAGCAATAAGATTATTGTCTTTGTATCGCCTGCACTGGTCTGAAGGGGTACGTTTTTCAGCCACTAAACATTGGGAATCATGTATGTAGGTGCTCAGGGTATAGTACTGCACCTATCACATTGACTATCTTATCACCTTCCCCCTTACTCTGTGAAGCTGGATATAAGTAGTTCAAAAGAACCTAGCTAAGGTATTACTTATTAATGTTTTTATTTCATGGTTGGCTTTTTTATAGCATTGATGAAAGATTTCCACCTATGTTTTGGTTTGGCTAAAAATTTGTTCTCATAAAACATGTACTATGAATTGATACATGCTAATGTATTCATGGATGAGTAGCTAGGTGGTGCTGTGGATAGAATGCCGGGCCTGGAGTCAGGAAGACTCATCTTTATGAATTCAAATCTGGCCTAAGACATTGACTAATTGTGTGACCCGGGACAAGTCACTAAACCCTCTTTGCCTCAATTTCCTCATCTGTAAAATGAGTTAGAGAAGTAAATGGCAAACCACTCCAATATCTTTGCCAAGAAAACTCTGCTTGGGATGAAAAACAACCCTCATCCTTAATTTAATAAAAATAAATAAATAAACGCAGAGATCTCTTAGGATAAGAACGGGAGTTTATTCTCTTCCCCAAGAGAAGAGGGTGGTCTTCCCCATGACTCATCATAGAGGAGAGGCATGTTACAAAAGATAGTGCAAGAATTTATACCCTAATACAGTCAAGCCCCCTTTCTGACTGTCTCCTCTCTCATTGATTGAGAGGCAGAATTCACCAAATTCTTCCCCAAATGGGACAACAAGAAAAGGGGAGGAAGAGTCCCAAAGCAAAGAGGAGGAATGAGCCTGGGCTGTCCCTGACTCCCACTGGCTGGGAGGAGAGGCCCACCAAGGCAGGAAAAGGAGACAAAGAAATGGGGCGAGGGGGTAAAAAGATTCCCACAGAAGCTTGCTGCTTATTGATAGCCGCAATGGAGGAGGAAAAGGCAAGTTAACAGTCCCAAACTGCCTGAGAAGTTTTCACTCACCCCATACAACCCCAAATAGTCTCACAAAGTATCAGACATGAACGAAACAACTCAGTAACAACAACAATTATTCATGAGTAGCATCTCTCCAAAAAGCTTTTGTTTTCCTTTCGCCCCCCCCAATTTTGGAAGCAGCGGTGGGGATACACATGCCTTTCTACAAGGCATTCAGAAGTGGAAACTGAAGCACCCAAACAAATTTCAATGATCACGACATACAAAGAAGGAAAGAATATTACATGATTGAGAATAGACCAAGGTGAAATCTTTTCAGCTAGTCTCCTGCAGTAGATAAAGGAGAATTCTGAATAGGCATCTCGACTCTCATTATTAGATGGGCACCTAGTAATTTCATGTACGTTGAAGCACGAAGGCTAGATTGGGGATTAATTATTCAGACTATAATTATCCCAACTTTATGCAGTTCCTGAGTTTAAAATGTATTCCTAGAATGCAGAATGAATAATTTTACATTGTTCCTTCAAGGTGTGGGAAGAGAAAATGCTTACTGGAGATAATGATGGTTTCATTCTGGAGCCCCGAATATAATAGACCTAAGATAAAAGAAACAATTTGCAGGTTTGAAAGCCTGGAATGTGGATAAAAGCTAAAAGCAGATTACTGTCTTTTCTTTTCACAATCTGAGAAGGACAGAAAAAACAGGAAAACAAAACCACCATTGAGATGAAGGCTTTCATTACTATTATTGGCCATTCCAATTTTGTAAGAGCACAAGTATATTGGATATTGGGATGTGGACTCTCAGTGTTTAAAAAAAAAAAGACTCAAATAAGGAAGCCAGGGCTTTGTTGGCTTGAAGAATCCTACAGCTGCAGAAACTGGTTTTTAATATGTCTGAGGAAATTATTAAAAATTTCAGCTATTGTGCTTCCTCTAGAAGAGCTTTTTAAAATTATTGCGCTGTGACCCTCTCAAGCACAGATTTTCTGCAGCCATCATTCTTTCCAGGGTTTTTTATGCTGAATTTGGGAGAGTTCTACCAAATAGTTGAATCAATCCATTAATGGAGCAACACATTTTTCTCATGACATCCTTCCAAGGAGTTTTAAAAGGATCAGTAGCCTAAACAGCTGGTTTTGAGCCATATAGTTAACATGATTTGAATTGAGTACCTGAAAGTATCATTCTACTTCCTATCCCTAATGTGAAAACTAAAAATGCCACACCTTAAATCTGTAATTCACATATAATGTATGCTCATCCTAAATGTGCTCTCATCCTGAATGTGTCCCTCATCTTTGTTGATCTTAAATCAACATTATTAAATATGTGTTAGGTACGGAGGCTGGGGATCCTAAAACAAAAATCAAATAATCCATGCTCTCAAAGGGCTTATATTCTACTAAAAACAATAAAGGACTATATCAGCCCTAAGTAATAACTATAGATCATTGGAACTGGGAGGGACCTTAGGGTTCATTTGGTGCAATTTCCTCATTTTCCTATTTTTTTTTTTACTAGACCGACAGAGACAAAGTAGAATTCTCAGTATACATCCCCAGGCTCATTATCCCAATGGCACCTAGTAATTTAATGGAAAGATAACATAAGGAAGGAATGAGTACTAATTTAAAATGAGGAAACTGAGACTCAAAAGGTAAAGTGGTTTCCCCAAAACCATATAAGCTTTAGTTAATAGACTTAGGATTTGAATTCTTCCTGTTACTGCACAATTCCACCTAAGAAATAGTTCTTTAAAAAATAAAAAAGACAGAAAATCTACTTCTCTAAAATGCTTTCCCATTATTCCCAACTAGAAACCCACATCAGTAAAAAAAAAAAAAAACAGTCTCTAACTGCTTGTCTACTATATCTCTATAGACATCGTTGTAAAAATACATATATACACAAATTACAAAACAAAATGAATAAACTTGGCTGAAATGTGACTTAACGGATATTGAGATCTACCTATCAGAATTCTATTTTAACTGAAACTTAAGGAAATGTGTTAGAGGCTTAAAAGAGACAGCAAATCATCACCTATTCCCCTTCATCACCACCCCTAATAAAGGGTTTGGAAAGTTGTCGTTTTTCAGTCATGTCTGACTCTCCCTGACCCCATTTGGAGTTTTCTTGGCAAAAATTCTAAAGTGGTTTGCCATTCCCTTCTCATTCCCAGCTCATTTTTCAGGTGAGAAAACTGGGGTAAGCTAGATTAAAAGACTTGCCCAAGGTCACACAGCTAGTAAGTGTCTGAGGCTATATTTGAACTCATGAAGTTGAGTCTTCCTTACTCCAGGTCTGGCACTCTGTCTGCTGCACTGCTTAGCTGCCCTATTGTCACTTAAAAAAGACAGGAAATCATATTCCACCCCCTTATACCACCACTTCCAATACAGCCTTGGGAAAGAGATTTTTGCAAATCATAGTCTTTAATTGAGATGTTCAAAAACTGATCCGCGGACTCCTTTAAGATTATTGACCCACTCCTCAGCTAGTTCTGAGAACAAATTTGATGATTAGGAGCCATTACCGAGGTCAAATGATGTTCTGGTCTTGCAGCTAATACAAAGCAAATCTATTTATCACCTTCCCAGGGGTTATTGCTTTGAGGTCATGTTTCTGGTGCAAAACAAACAAAAACCGGGAACGTATCATCATTATCCCTACTGTAGCAGTACCATTAAGTGAACCAAGAAAGAAAAGCATCTTAACTATTAACCTCAAATACCTTTTGGAAATGGATTTTGTATCTGTATCCCCCTGATGCACTGTGTTATAGCTTGAGAGGTGAAAATCCCTTGCTTTGCACAGCAGATCAGAGGAGTGGGAAAGAAGCCAAGTTCAATGTTTTAAGATACATCACAAAGACATCTGAATGTTTCCTTTTGATACTAGACATTTTATTTCCCCAAGGGTAGTGTTATATAACTTGAGGAAGCCCCAACTTCTTTTTTTAAAAAAAGGAACCGGAGTTAAGCAGATAATCTAATAGCAAGCTTAGCCCTGAAAAAATGGAAAGATTTCCCACTCCCAGATACACGCCAACTCCAAGTGTCTTTATTTCTGTTTGCATGCCTGCAATATGCAGAGTCAAGAAAGATTTGAAGGATAACAATGATGCTGATCACTTACTTCTTACAGGCTGGTAGTCACAGAATGATATGGTAAATGTGTTTTGTTTTGTTTTGTTTTGGCATCCTAACCTAATCTACCTAAACAAAGATGCCTTGGTTGGGGAAAAACGTAAAGAATTCTGTGACTTCATCTGTACCAAATAACCATTCTTCTAACTGATGGGAACTGTTGGTGATGGATTTTAAAATGACACTCAAAGCTTGAATTTCTGTTTATCTAAAATATTTCTTAGTAAGGCAGTGTTATTTCCATTATGCTATAATTTTGAAGTTGGAGAGAAGCTACTTTTATAACTGCACATCAAAGATTGTGCTGTGATGTATGCATGGGGTCTCTTAAGAATTAATAGGCTATCTCAACAGAGATGTGATAGCTTCAGAATGCATAATGGGACTGGTTTGGGAAGTGGCCAGTTGCTTGACTCTGAATATTTATTATGTAAGGATTTAATTTTCTTTTTTCATCAGAGAAGGGGTAGTAAGAGGGAAAGAAAATAAATGCTTGTTCACTGAAAAAATCTTTTTTGCAATTTGACCTTCTCCTCCATACATATCACTCCCCTCCAAATAATAATACTAGGGAATTTTAAATGGAAATGGTTTGGAAATTTAGTGAGCAAAAGGTACTAACAATCCAAAGAAAGTCTGGCTTCTCTCTGGATATAAAATCACCAAAATTGCAAGCATGTATTTGTTACTCTTTCATTATGATCCAAGCTTTTCCTTTTTTTCTATACCCTTTTCACTACTAAACTGTTTCATTTCCTACCCATTAAAGCTTCCTTTCCTTTTATGTCTTCTCTCGGTTTCTCCAGTTACAATAAGTATTCCACCTGTTTCTGTAAAGAAATAAAATTCAAAGCTCTGGGTTTAAGACAATGAAATATTTCCCATTTTTTGAGTTTTATAAAAATTATGACTACTCTGCTCAAATTATCATTTGATATTTATTCACCACTGAATTGAGGAGACATATGTGTAGTAGGTTCATAACTTAAACTAGACAGATGCTCTTCAGCTCCTATCAACAGACAATTATAAGATAATTTGAAGAGAAAGAAAACAATAGCAACTAGTAAGGATCCACAAACAACTAGGGGGAATGCCAGAAATCATCTAAGAGGGAGAAGCAAGGAGGGAGGACATTCCAAATGTGAGGAGTGACTTGTCCAATGCTAGGGAAAGATAGGAGGGCAAGTTCACAGAACAACAAATAGATCAGTTAGGTTGGAACACAAAGTGAATAAAGGAGAATATTGGGAAATGTCTATAAAGGTAAGCTGGGGTAAATGCCAAGCTGAGGATAGAGGCTAGATCTCTAACTTCATTAAGGTAAAGAACTTCCAGGTGAAAAACTCCATCTACCAATGCAGATAGGCAACTTCTTCTTTTTTTATAGTCTTAGAGAGTTGCCTAAAGCACTAGAATGTTAAGTGACTTATCCAAGGTCACACAGCCAATATGTGACAGAGTCAGAACTTGAACCCAGAACTTCCTATTTGTGTACAACTGGAAACTCCTTTGGGATAGGATTGTTTTAACATCTTTGTGTCCCCCCTCCCGTCATATTGCTATTCTTTTGCACATAGTAGGTGGTCTTACAAATATTGTTGTTGGTCAGTCATGTCCAACTCTTCATGACCCTCATGTACTATACTGTCCATGGTGTTTTCTTGACAAAGATACTGGAGTGGTTTGCCATTTCTTTCTCCAATGGATTAAGGTAGACAGAAGTTAAGTGACTTGTCCAGAGTCACACAGCTAATAAGTGTCCGAGGCTGGATTTTAACTCAAATCTTTCTGACTCCAGGCCCAGCACTTTATCCATTGAGACATCTGGCTGCCTATTATATAATATAAGATTATATAATATGATGAATATTAATTGATATCAATTCCTCTTCTGTAAAAACGTAGTGAAAAAAAATGCTGGATTTCAATTCTGAAAAACTTTTTTTCTTTTTTTTTTGAAAGTTTTTAGTGTTTATCTCCAGTTTCCCTTAAACTTAGGTACACTTAAGTGTAATAGTATCTTGACAGAATGCAGTGTGGAGTCTATCATCTGCCCTCTAGGAGTCATTGGATTTTGATCAATTTCATTTGGGTCCCTTTGAAATTGAAAGTAGTCTTCTTAAATAATGGCATTCCTTGATTTGTTGAAGTTAAAACACATCCTTAAGGTTTTGAAATTAGAGGTTGTTTGCAGTTTTTTTCAATTCAATGAATTTTAAATCTTTGCTGTTGCTTTTTTGGACTTAATAGAATAAACAAAAGCATTGTCACATTTATTCTGCATCAGAGAAGATATTAGCTTTGCAGTCAACTTTAAGCCTACACAAAAATGCCAAAGCAATCAGGGACTTCAAACTTATCACAAATGTACTTCCTTTGTTACAAAGTTTTCAGTAAAACCCACAGGAAAAAAAATCCAGACAAAAACCATTTTGAGAAAAAGCCGTCTTTAAAGAAACATCAAGTGTACGTAATGGAAGCTGACTTTGAAATTTGTATTTTCACACGTACCAGAATATCCCAAAGGTTGCAGCAATTCTCAACTCCCTTGCCAGCCAAAATGTATTTTAAAGTAAGGGGAGTTTGTGGATATAAGATGAATTTTCTATTAAAAACTTTCAAGTTCAGAGAAGTATGAAAAGACTTAAATTATTTGACACAGGGCGAAGTCAGCAGAACCAGAAAAACAGACCATAACTACAGAAACAAAAATGGAAAAAACAGAATCAATCTAAATGCATAATTATAATGGCTAAGCTTGACCAAAGATGAGAATTGAGAAAATTTATGTTCACCCTCCTTTTGTGGAAATTTTGGCTCCATGCCTAAAGACTGAAAAGATTTCACTTCAGTCTTTTCTCAATCATGTAACAGTCTTTGTCTTTTAATAATCTGATAGGGTGATAGAGACAATACTTGGGATTTCATTGGCATAGGGAACTGCTAGTTGTGAAATGTTCATTTACCAATGCCAGTCAGCACCTCATCTGCAAGATATAATATTAGAGATTTGTCTAAAGCATTGAGAGGTTAAATGATTTCCCCAATGTCATATATCCAGAATGTCTCATAAGTAAAATGTTCTCTCAAGTTTTCCTGAATTCAAGACTGGTTCTCTATCCTTGATGTGACAGGGAGGAATGTATTTGAATATGAATATGATAAAATGAAATGCAAAAAAAATCCAAAAGAAGATTCTTCAAACTCCTTGACTTACAGAAGGAGAATTGATAGGACTTGGCAACTAATTTGATGTGGAAAGGAGAGAGAGAGAGAGAGAGGAAGAGAGAGGGAGAGAGAGAGAAAGAGAAAGAGAGAGAGAGAGAGAGAAGCCTGAATGACTTGGAGGAAAGTGATGCCCCCAAGATGAATAGATACATTTGAAGGAGAGGTAGGCTTGGAAAGGATGATGATAAATTTAGTTTTTGTTATGTTGAGTTTTTTAATTGTTTAAGGGAAATCCAGGTCCAGTAGGCAATTGAGGATGTGGAATTGGAGCTCAGAGGAAAGGTTGGGAATGATAATGGAAGATTTGGGACTTTGCTGCATAAAGGGACATGGTAATTGGACAGAGGCAATAAGTTCACAGAAAATGGATAGAGAAGAGAGATAAAAACAGAATATCAGAGGCACACACCAAGTGAATGGAAAGGAGGAGATTATATCGAGAAAAGAAGAGATCTAGAAAGAGTGGTTAAATTAGTGAGAAGAGGAGAAGCAAAAGGGAGAGATGTCCCTGAAGTCGAGTATCTAGGGGAGGAGAATAATAGATTATCTTCTGTCAAATGTTGCAGAAAGTCCAGGAAGAAGAAGATGGAAAAGGACTCATATGTTTGCAGAATTTAATTGAATTCAATTTCTAGAAATCTCTGTTTTCATTTGTTAAAATTAGATAATTAATCAACTGATTCATGTACCAAACCCGACTATAATTTAAGTAAACAATCCCCTTGTGTTAAAAGCCTGAGCTACTTGTGTATCCTTCAAATGTTAATGAATCATTGATTTCTGGTGTTTTCATCTTTACAGGAGTGATGATTTTTCTGCAAGGAATATTAATGATTCTGGTTGGCTATAAGAGTCCTTAGTTTTCTCTATTTCTTTTGCACTGATATCCTATTTTGTCTTGTCTTATTTTGTTTTGTTTTTTTTTTCCATGGTTGGGGTTTTGCCTAGAGAACTGCAAAATCTCTCCAGCTGGCCAGAATCTATCCTAAAAAGCTTCTCCTATCTAACAACTTCAGCTTCTTGACTCTTTGCTAATATTTGCTAACTGAAGGCATAAGCATCTGCTAATACATGATTTATTTGGGGTGGGTTGGTATTTGTATATGTGTATGTATATATACAAGTGTAGCATTCACATACAAAGTTATGAAACAGCTCATGGGCTCCTGCCAGTGGATTGCTAGGTCTGAGGAAAGTATGTATTTTTTTCCATTTATTTTTTTCCTGAGGAAAGTTTATAAATCTTTGACTTTGTATTAATGTTGTTGAAATAGTTGTCATACTGGTAAGTCTCAAATATTGTGTGCAAGTGATCATATTGATTTTTGACATAAGGAGATAGATGGTCTAACTCTCCCAGTCTGGGTCTATAGAAGCTTTCTCTGTGACCACCACTATATTGCCAAATTTTCCAACCTTGGGAAGTGATGATGTATGTGGTATTACCACACCCACCTCAACCATGGTTCCAATGGCACCTGAAATAGAAGTGAGGAAATACTCGGTGGCTGGCTGTACTTTGTCTATAGGAGGATTCCCTCTCCTAGTTTCTGCATTGATAGTCAAGAAGCATTTATTAATTCCTCACTATGTGCCAGGGACTGTCCTAAATTCTGGGAATACAAATGGAAATAGAAGGACAGCCCCTGCTCCCAAAGAGGCTAATTTTTAATAGAGAAAGATGATGTATAACAGGAAGCTGTAAAGGAAGGGGTAGAAGACAAAGGTATCTGGCATGGTAGAGAAACTCCAGAGTGCAGCTTAAAGAAGAATGGGACATGGCTGACATTGACACACTCCAAAAATGGAAATTCTAGAAGGAGCCATCAAATCAGAGGAAGAGCCCATAGAGTGTGGGCAGTACTTTCAATGTATAAATTCTAAGGCTGGCATAATGGACTGAGTCATAAAGTTGCAACACTAGTAGGTTAACAATTTTGTAAATAAATAAAATATACTGGTATAGAGGGGGTGGGAAGGCGAGTGTTGGATGAAAGAGCAATAGAGAGAGAGGAAATGTTGGGTTTGTGAGATTTTGAGCAGAAAGGGATCCTAGAAGTCATCTATTCCAGCACATTCTTGTTTTATAGATGAGGAAACCAGGGTCCAGAGATCATTTGACTTGCCCAATATTGGGATTAAGTAGAGGAGCAAAAATGAAGGTGGGAAAAACAATTCTTACCCTAACATACCTGGTTATTTCACTAGCTCAGAGGATATTGCCAATGAGGTCAAAGGAGTATATTGAACTAACTGTATATTAAAACACAACTTCATGGAATGACCATAGCCTATCTGCCTTGCAAGTAAAGGATGCTGGTCTTAAGAATGCCTGCCTTTGGTACTAGTTAAATCTATGAAAATAACTCCACATATCTGAAGATAGGTCAGTCAGTCATCTTTCTACACAAAGGACAACACTAGCTAGTTACTTCATTCAGGGTGATACAATGAAAAGAACACTGGCTCTGGAATAAGGGAATTGTGCTCAACAGAATTACCAAAGACCTTTACTTACCAAATCTAATGTCTCCTTATCTTCCCACAATCTCCTTGACCTCTCTCCAAGGTCAACTTTCAAAATCTCTCCAACTTTAAAACTATGAACAACCCATTTCTCCTGTATACTCTCACCTCTGGGTTTTTATCACACCGTTTCTTCCTAATGTGCTTCCTGCCTATCTGAATGCTCCTCCTCAGTCTCCATTGCTTAACTGTTAACCCCTTAACCGTAGATGTACCCTTTTCCTCTTTTACTTGATGATCACATTAACTCCTATGAGTTTTCTTAGCATCTTTATGCAGATGAATCTCAGATGTATGTATCCAACTTTAGCCTTTTACTTGAGCTCCCACATCACCAACTTTGTATTACATATTTCAAATTGAGTGTCCCAGAGGCATCTTAAGATACTCAAATCAGAACTCATTTCCCTAACACATTCCCCTATTCCCTTTCCAAACTTTCCTATTACTCTTGAGGGCACCACTATCCTTCCTCCAGGTTTGCCCTGTGGGCACCATGCTCACCTTCTCACTTACCTCATATAGCCAGTCTGATGTAAAATACAGGCATTTCTGCCTCTGAAACATACCTTCATTCATTCCTCTCTGCTCTCATAGCCACTGTAACAGCAAGCACCCTAGCATACCTAGGGCGGCTACTAGCACAGGTTCTTAGATCTGCTTTTCTAAAGGAAAGCAACTCAAAATGGGTTAACAATCTTACTTTAATTAATCAAATACCATTTACCTAGTTCAGGGGAAAAAGTCAGCGCCCTGAACTTCAGAGAATACAAACAGAAGTTACAAACAAACAGAAA
>JAQQSU010011521.1:0-12148 GCA_028627135.1 Pseudochirops cupreus
AAAAATTTAATAAAGAATTTAATAAAAAAAAAAAGTTTATCTCCAATTTATCCTATCTGTATCTTATTATACATGGTTGTTTGCATGGTTGTCTCATTAAGACAGTGAACTCCTTGAGAACAGGGATTGTATTTTGTCTTTCTTTGTATCCTCAAAATTAATTTTAAAATCTAATTTGATCAGTGAATTTTTTATGCATCTGCATTATTCTTTATAGACAAATCCTCTTTGTCCTTCTCATCAGAATTTGTCTTAAAATTTTCATTCTTGAGAGCATCTTATCCTTCTTGGACTGATTTCTGTAAAATTTTATTCCATGAGATTTAACCTTCCTTTCTGTGAAATGTTTCAAATATATCCTGTCAAATTCTAGGGCATTTGCTTAGGTTTCCTTTAGTGGTCACTTCTCAGAATTCCCATTATTTCTACCCTACCTACCAGTTCCTCCTTGTTGATGAGAATCTGTCCCAGATTTTAGAAATTGCCAACACTGGTTCTTCTTTACTTTTAAAGAAAGAAAATAAATTATCATTTGGTCTACTTTTCATAGAGTGAATTCTGACATTTCTGGGTAATTTTTACATTCTCATCCCCGCAGTAACATGCCTTCATCATTCTTGTGATCTTTCTTCCAATTCATTTTTATTTTTTCATAGGATTGTAGATTTAGAATCAGAAGCTACCTTCAGGGTCATCTAGTCCAACTCTTTCATTTTACAGATGAGGGAACTAAGGCCCAGAGAGACTGAGTGACTTGCCCAGGGTCACACAGGCATTAAGTGTCGGGGCCAGGATTTTAATTCAGGCTCCATGATTCCAAGTTCAGTCGTCCTGCACTGCTTCTTCCTATCCAGATTGTCTGCAGCGTATTTAGGTGACAATACTACTTCCATTTCTCACTCCATTAATCTTTACCCAGATGTCATTCCTACATGCGGCCTTTCTTTCCTGAATTTCTTTGCATTGAGTATGTTACCCACTTCCTTCTCCTACCCCTCATCTCTCATTTACCTATCCTCTTCTTTTTGATTCCATCTTTCGCTGTCTGATATAGTCAGATTTGCCTCTTTGTGTTAGAATCTCTGGTTCATTTTTTTGTTGTCCATACTTTATTAATTTGTATGTAATTATGAGGACTTAGGCTTTTAATGACCCTTTCCTTAAATTTTGTCCTCTATTAATTTCTGGTCATGGGTCATCAGAACAACTTTAGTTCTACACTGTTGCTTGTTTCTGAGGTCTATAGCTTGTGGCAAGGAGGAGAGGAACAGTAACACATAAACATGTATTACTTTGGGCAAGTTACCTTACTTCTCTGGGCTTCCCTATCTGTTAATTAGGAGGTGTTAACTAGTTTGCTTCTAAGCCCCATTAGAACTCGAAATCTATAAACCTGTGTTCCTACTTAGCTCTTCCCTTGCCAGATCACCCTTTCTCTTCCAAAGCTTTTGCTTCCATTAAAGAGTATTTTTTAAAACTTACTTTGTCTGCACTAACGACTATGCCCTCCAGACCACTGGACATTGCCACCTGCACTTCAGTTGCATCCTTGGGACCCTTGAATGTTGCCCATTGCCCTACCATTATGCCAGCTAAGGGCTTTTCCATCTTCCCTGCAGTTAAACTCTCACATGTGTTGTTTTTCCCTATTAGAATGTTAACCCCTTAAGAGTAAGGACTGTTTTGAATTTCTGTTTGTATTCCCAGTATTTAGCATAGTGCTTGGTAAGTGATTACTAAATTTTCTTTAATGTTTAATAAATATATTTTAAAACCTGATGCGATTGACCCAGTTCCAAAATTGCAGCATATTGATTGTATGTGACTTTATATGTGGTTTTAAGAAACTGCCCTTCTGAATTCCCCACAGTATTCTACAAGTGTCATTCCATTTTTATTCATTGATACTCTAAGTCAAATGTACAAAATATCATAGATTCATTTAGATCTATAAATCTGTAAAACATTATGGATTGATTTATCTACTTGATACTAAAACTTAACCAAACTTTGTTTCAAATCATAAGCACACACCTGACTTGTCGTCACTTGTTTTGCCTTCATTTACCATGTTTAAAAGAGCTCAAACACTTCAGAAATACTGATGTTTTGTTGAGCTACTATTTAAACTGTTGGTTTTTCTTCTTGCATGATTGTTTGTACATTTAAAATATATGAATTGCTCTGAGTCAGTGTATCTTAACTTTAAACAATCATTGTACTTGTTCTCCCCAGATATCATTAATTTAAGTTCAAAGAGTCAAGAAAGTATACACATTTTAAATTTAAAGAAAAATGTCTGCATTATGAAATACTTAATATTTAATGTTTTAGTAATTCTTTTCTGGCATGGACCTTGGGGTTCAAAGATAGTAAGAGACACATCTTTGTGGTGATTTTGACAAATATTTTAGTGTCCTTCCTTTTTATCCTCTTATAGACTATACTGAATTGGCTTTGAAATCTAGTTTTCCATTCTGTTATTTAATTATTCCAGTTTTTAGTCATGTTTCCACTATGTGAATTAGATCACTGATAAGTCTTGGGCATTATGTGCAAATATGATTCTTCATTGATAAGGAATTGGTTAAATTGGGATATTCTGAAAGTGTCATTTTTTAGTGCTGTGTTCTGTCACCACCACTCTAAGTACTTCCTTATAACAAAGAAAAGTAGTTAAACAAAATTAACCAACAAATTTGATAGCTCGTGCAACATTGCACATATAAATTTTCTGCTTTCTACCGAGAGGAGAGACATGTTTCATCATCTGTTTTTCAGGATTGAGAGTTATCATTTCAATTAATTTGAGTTTATCTGACAGTTAGTCTGTCTCTTAGTGTTGCTCTCATGTTGCTGTAATGATCTACCTTCAGTTATACTTTTGTAATCACTGTGGATGTTCTTTTCTTAGTTCTGTTTTCTTTGTTCTGTATGACTTCATCTCTTCTCATAGCTCTGAATCCATTATTTTCATTGCTTCTTCCAGAATAATAGTGTTCCATTGTATTCATATATCACAATTTGTTCTTCCTTAAACTGTGGACACCCACATTATTTCCAGTTTTTTTATGCCACAAAAATGTTATTAATTTTATTTTTAGTAGACTTTGAGTGCTATAAGGAGGCTACAAGTTATGTGTTATTTCATGAAGCAGGTGTAGCTGTGTTGCTGAAAAGTAGTATGTTAGTCAGTTGTCATTGACATTTTCCTGTTTGCTTATAATTTTAATAGCATTCCATTTTCATTTAAACTTGATCTAACTCAGATACTTTTTAAAGGAAAATTAATAATTTTTATGATAGCAGTGAATTTAAAAGATAGCAGGAGCCCATTGAGAGACTGGCTAAAGAAATTGTGGTACATGAATATTGGAATATTACTCTCCCAAAAGAAATGAATGTGAATATGAAGAATTCAGAAAAGTATCAAAAGACTTGTAGACTCTGATGCGTAATGGAATGGAGAAAGCAAAAACACAAAAAATATATAGAATGACTTCAAAAATTTAAATGGAAAGGATACAAAAAAGAGACTCTGAATGTTGTGCAATGGTAATTGTAATGGCTAAGCTCAGTCCTGAGGAAAACTTCTCCCTCTT
Organism: Pseudochirops cupreus; assembly: GCA_028627135.1. Lineage (NCBI taxonomy): Eukaryota > Metazoa > Chordata > Mammalia > Diprotodontia > Pseudocheiridae > Pseudochirops > Pseudochirops cupreus. The sequence continues at coordinate 3,603 of JAQQSU010011521.1, forward strand.
CCCTCTGTCCCCTTTTTATTTTAGGAAGAATGTATTCATTATTTCATATACCGTTAGTTTAACTGGTTGGTTAGTTTTGCTTAAATGCTTTTTTTCATCTTTTTAAATCTGTCAGAAGAGACAGTTTATTGGGCAGGAGAGTAGGCAAGGAATACCATTAGTAAGTGAAGGTGATATAAAAACAAAAGATAAAAAAGGAAAGACAAGACAATGCCATGGGAAAGAAGTTAAGTAACAATGTAGAATCTTCTGTACAAACACATCAACTTTTTTAAAATTTCAGTTTTGATATAATCAAAAAATGTAAACAGAATGTCTCACAAAATATGAATTCTGTCAGTATGAGCCACATAGACTCAGAGTCAAGAGAACTTGAATTTCAGTCCTGGCTATAGCTCAGGGACCTCTTGTCACATCATTTCATATATCTTAGTGTTAGTTTCCTCATCTCTTGAAAGGGAATGACAATACCACCTGTCTTACAAGAGGGTGATGTTACTTTATGCTCACAGGTGAGGATCAGATTGAAATATGTAAAGAGCTTTACATACCTTAAAGAATAATATAAAAAGGGGGCGGCTAGGTGGCACAGTGAACAGAGCATCAGCCCTGGAGTCAGGAAGACCCGAGTTCAAATCCAGCCTCAGACACTTAACACTTACTAACCCTGTGACCTTGGACAAGTTGCTTAACCCCAATTGCCCTCCAAAGAAGGGGGGGCGGAGGAAGAATAATATAAATGTTAACATTATTAAGTTGTCAGGCTATATAATTTTAAGGAAGTTTTTTTTTTAATTTGTCAGATTTTATTGATGAGAACTAAATGGTAGTCACTAAGCTTAAGGCTAGCTGTAGGTATAATTTTTTATCTTTTTTTTTCTTTTTGTTAGACATACAGCAGCATTTGAAGCATTGCTAGGGATAAAGCATTTGAAATTCATGTTAAACTCTAGTTTCAGTAGACTTCTTTCTACTCACTTTTATTTTTCTCAATTATAGGTGAAGTGTTTGACTATTTGGTTGCACATGGAAGAATGAAGGAAAAGGAAGCCAGAGCTAAATTTAGACAGGTATGCATGAAGTTCACTTCTGGACTAAACTGGGAAGCTAATAAGCATTTATTTGGTTTTCTAACCATTTATGAGGTCTAGAACAGTGGTTTCTAGCCCTTTTTAATATGAAGATTCCTTTTCAGCATCAAAATGTTACTCAGACTTGAAGGAAGTTGTAGTATTGGTATTGATTGATTGACAGAATACTACTAAAGACCAAAAACTACTAAGATTCTATAAGCCTTTTAAGTGATTTTATATGTATTTTTTAAGTATCCCTATTAGAAAACTACAAAGGAGCACAAGATATTATATAGTTTACAGAAAGTATATTTATTACACAGTCATTTTTGCCTATTTTGTTCAAACTAAATAAGATCATAATGACAATTCTCAGTGTACTTATGGATTTGTGAAACTAGCTACAACTTCACAGTACTCAAAAGATCCTTCTCCAGTGGTACTTAATGGTGGGCATGTTGCTCTGGGTTCTTGAAGGCTATGCTAGCAAAGTAAAAGCTCCATCAGGTCCTACCAAACTGGAGAGGCTTTGAGTATGTACCCCCTGCTGAATGGACTGTGCGTTTTCCATCTGAGAAACAGTACCAGATTGGTAGAGGTTCCTCACCAAAAGTTTGGCCACCAGTTTTTTTTTTTGGAAACAAGAATCAATGAAGACTGCCAGGTCATGAGGAGGGGTTTGCATTCTTTATCAGTTGAGGGGAATACTCTTGCCAGCCACTTGAAGTGGGTAAAGCAGTTATTCAAACTCTCATTCTTTTCATACTTGTTAAAGTGGCATATTTGTGAAAAATATTTTACTTTATAGGATCATAGGATTGCTGGAACTTTAGAGTTCATCTAATCTGATTTCTTCAGCTTATGTTTATCTAATTGTTACAAAGAAAGTAGAAGTTAAGTTGCTTGTAGAACAGGTTCTAGTTGATTTTGGTCTTTGTATCCTTAATACCTGGTACATCATTGTGGGCACTGACTGGCTTTTCTTTGATATCTTTGATTCTTCGACAAAAGTATGTTGAGAAGAAAGGTTATAGTATTCAGTATGAATGATTCCTAAATTTTATTCCTGGACTCATTCATTAGCCCATTATATAATGGTTTGCCATATCCTGGGAATCCATTTTCTCATTGTGTGGCTGTTACCTGAATCCTTATGCCATGCTGAAGAAGCTGAGGTTATAGTTGTCACATGCAGATGTAGAAAGAAGGGATTGAACCTACATAACTACTGAAGTCCCTTTTGGCCATAAGAACTGTTGAGACCAACAGTATCTGGCTGTATGTGTAGTTATAAAAATTTGCCTAAATGAATAGGGTTGTAATTTGCAGCAGATATACTGCAAAGATACACTCCCCGGAGAACTTATTGGAAATGCACAAAACTTACCTGTTTGCGATTAACCCTCGCACCTGGACTGCTTTATTGAGCCAAGTCATCAAGTTAAGCAAAATATTCTTTAAAATGCTACCTGGGTGAAATTTTACCATATAGTATCATTTCATCTTTCCGTTTGTGTGACAAGGTATTGAGGGTTAAATGTAAAGTACACAAGTAATTAAGGACTCTTTCAGATTTGTTTTAGTTTGATCCCCTTATAATGTATACTGCCACTGTCTTTGCAACAATGGTTTTTTGAGTTTTTATGCTGCTCTGCCTAGCTCTGGATAATTATGTCTTTGAGTTGTGCAGTTGTTAGAAGGAGATGGAAAAGCTGTAGATTTTTAAAAAAAAAAATGTATAGTCCATGAGCTAAATTAGGGATTTTCAAACTCTGACCCAGAGTTTTCTACAAGGGCTTCTCAGGGATTTCCTTTAAAGTAGGTGTAGTCATGGAAGACCTGTTTTGTTTTACTCCTCACCCCTTGCTACATTCCTATAAATTAGATCAAATATTTATCTTTTTTATGAATAAGGAAACTTATCCATAAGATGCAGTTTATTATTTGTCCATGGCTACAAAATAAGTCATAGAGTTGGGACCAGAACCCATATGTTATTACCTGTAGTATTGTGTTTTTTTCTCTATGCAAGGCAGCTGAGGTATAATGGAAACTTCTCTAAATTTGGATTTAAAAGATATCATCACTATCATAATCATCATAACTAGCATTTATATAGCACATTACATTTGTTTACAAATATTATTTCATTTGATCTTCAACCCCCCCCAGATGATAGGTGCTTTTAAAAATTCCCATTTTACAGATAAAGAAACTGAGGCAGGGGTTAAATGACTTTACTACAGTTATGCAGCTAGTAAATATAATGGCTGGATTTGAACATAGGTCTTCCTGACTCCAAGTACAGTGCTCTACCTACTTTACCATCTTGACTTTGCCACCTTCTAAATGTGAGACCAAGTAGTCACAGCCTTTCTGTACTTCAGTTTCCTTAAATTGTGATATGATGCTAGTTGTTGATGGTGTATAATTGTTAGACTATGGTTGTAGGTAGACAGGCTTATCCAGTTACAAACCACATTTTAGCTTTCAGAAAGTCTTTCCTAGACCATTCTGGATATTAGTCCTTTATGTGCATTCTCATTTGGCCCTCAAAAATGCCATGAGGTAGGGACTACGGGAGGAAATCTAGATTCAAGGGGATTATGACTAGGCTTGGTCATACCTCTCATAAGTGTCAGAATTGGAATTCAAGCCCAGCTCTCTCCCAAACCCATTTCCTGGGCTCTTTATGCTACTGCTGAAAATTTTGAGTGACTAAACTTGGATTGAAACTAAATTGAAAAGTAGGTTAATAATAAAATTAAATGTAAGGAACTGAGAAAAGGTAAGAATACAATATGGAAAACACTTAGATTCAAATCTGGGCTCTATTACTACCATTGTGACTGGAATCATTTATCCTCTCTGTGCTTAACTGTCAAGAGCAGACTGGATAAACTTGTAAAGTCGCTGCTAGTAACTCTGATTCTGTTATCTTATCTGTTTCCTGAAATATGATGGATCTGTCCAGCCTTTTCCCTTTTCTTAGTCCTAAAGACTAGGCAGTCAAGATTTCTCAAACTATTTAGCTTCTCCCCCCGCTTGGTTGATTATTTCATGGTCCAGCCTTTTTGTTACCTTTGGCCTGTTAGAAATAAAAGTGGCAGACTCTGTGCTAGGTATTTGAGATACAGACAAAATAATCCAAAAATACAACAGTTCTTACTCTCAGGTAGCTTTATATTCTTTTGGGGAAACAACACATGCACATATATGAGAATACAAAAAATGAATGGAGGCAATTAAAAATCTGTGCCTGAATTCTCTTTGCTCCCATTGTTTATGTTGGTTCTTTAATCTTATAGTAACCACATTAAATTTGGAGGGGTGGGGGTTGTTTTGAGGACGTGAAGGAGAATTTTGGTGTTACCACATTTAGTTCTTCCTTTGTTATTTCTCAAACGGCATGATTTGTTTTGTCAGTGGCTAAAATATTTACCAATACATAATACTGAGAAATTATTCAGATCTTAGGAGTGTAAATCTCATGCAATAGTTTAGAGGCCTTTGGGTATAGTATTAAGTTAGATGATCTGATCTTGAAGTAGTCGGGGATTTACAGAGTTGGAACCAAGTTTAAAAAGATCTCATAAACCAGAACAGTGGGCTAAATCTAGTAAGCGGAATTGAAGTAGAGCCCAGGCCACTGTTTCCTAGTCAAATATTCCTCCCATTATGCCATATTTTAGGAAATGTTCTAAGGAGGAGTCCTAGAATCCTTCACACCTTGAAATTCCATTGATCTACCTTGCCAGTCTGCAACCATAGGTAAACTTCAGTATCTGCTTTCTCTAGTCTAAGATTGCCAGGTGTCATTAGAAAACATCAAAGAGTGACCCAGTTGGCTGCTGCCTATTTTTCCCCCCAGTGTAACTCAGACCTCCACCCCAGTGTCTGGTGATCTTTTTGCCTATACCCTTTGGCCCCCTGCTCAGGTGGGTTGCTATATTAGCAAGCACCCTACCACACCCAGGATGGCCTGCTAGCACAGGTTCTTTGATCTGCTTTGTTTGCTAAAGGAAGCACAAGTTTTAAAGGAGTCAACAATCGCACTTTAATTACGAATAAATAGAAAATACAAGCAGAGAAATCAGCACAGAGATTCAAAAGACAGGGTTCCTACTGTCTGAACAAAGTAATACAACCACCTACATACACCACTGAATCAGGATAGCACCTCCGAGGAGGGGAAGGGTGGAAAGGAGTGGTGCACTTAACAAATGGCTGCTCAGAGTCCTGGGGATCAAAAGTTCCTTCTCATGAGCAAACACCTAAAGCAGGTGATCATTTTTCAAACATTCAGCCGCTGAAATCATGCATGGGGCGAGGGGAGGGGGGAGGGGGGAATAGTTCCATCACTTTTTAAAAATAACTTACACCCCAAAATTTCTGCCTTAGTTGCTTTTACTCCCTCTGTAATGGATTTCCAGGGTCAGAATTAGCATGAGTTACATAATTGCTTTATTAGTCCAAATAGCTCTTCTAGCAACTGTGGAGTATAAACTGTAAGAGCACAGCATAGTTAAAATTCCTCCCAAGAATATAGGACTTTTATATTCACTAAAGCTTATCTCACCCCACCCCAAATGCCACTCAAACAGTCATTCAGGGTGTCCTATTTCTGTTCTTATTTACCCTAGTTATGATATCATTTGGAATACAATAACATAGTCCTACACATACCAGTTCCAACCTTTGGGAAGGATACTTGATGTCTTCCTGTAATATTTTTGCTATGCTTGAGTATTGACTGCCTCGGTTTGATTTGTGTTATACTGACCTGGTCCTGGATAATTTGGCATTCCTGTGCCCTTCTGGGGCCTCTTGTTGACATTTAGAAACTCTTAGGTGCCTTTTCTGTTCCTTGAAGTGAAATTTTTTGGGGGTAAGGAGGAACCAAGTCTTCATACAAATTTGTAAATGATAACACTGAAACTTAGCAAGTTTATTACTAAAAATAATAAAGAACTATGTCTTCCCCTTCCCCCAATTTTTTCCTTCAGCTTAAAGAGTTATGTAACAGTCTTCACTCAACTCTATCTTTCTTGTTAAGCATCATATGAATACAAGTTATTATTAAACCAAAATACTGCTTTCCAAACACAAGCATATTCCTACCCTCTCTGTAACCTTGTTCTATCAATCATTCCCTCTGTCACTCACATCTTCAATCTTTTCCTCTCTTGCACTCCATCTATACTTATGAATTATTCCTCTCTCCACCCCTACATCCCGAAAGACCCTTAACCCTGCTGTCTTCTCAATCCATCTTTGATTTTTCTCTTTCCTTCCATACATAGCAAAATTTACTGAAGAAAAGTTTATACTCTTAAGAGGTGTCAAAAACTTGACCCACTGGCAGCAAGCATTCTGCCCCTAACGTTCCCAGATGAGGTCAAATATGATTAAAATGTAGTTCCTATATGATGTATTAATTAAAAAGAATTATATAAAATGTGTGGTTTTCTAAGTCAACATACAGCCTGCAGCAGGGATCTTATGCATGGTTTAGTGCCCTACCCTTTTTCTTTCTGAGTTTAACACCATTAGTTTACATCGTCTTTCTCTGCTTCTTTTATGCTTTCTTGCTGTTTAGTCCCCAAAACTGTGTTGAATTTGCTCTTATGAGAGTCACCAATAACTACTAATTGCTATAGCCCATGGCTTTTTGTTTTTCATCAGTATTCTTTCTATAGTATTTGATACCATTGAATTACCATTTTCTCCCTGATATTCTTTCTTCCTATGGATTCTATAACATTGTTATGCCTCTTCTATTACTATTCTAATTGCTTTATTTCCTTTATTTGCCCCTTTTTCTTATTGCCTCACCTTTACAATTTTCCTGCGAGGTTGTTCGCATCCTTCAAAAGCTGAGCCAATGGAGATCAAGATCTGTCAGGAAGGTCTTTGAATACCCTCCTTGCAACAGACTTTGCCTGTTCTCCAAAGGCCAGTCTGCTTAAGTAGAGAGGCTCATTAGTAATAGATTTGACACTTTGCAATGAATTTTTTTAACCATGGCAATCTGTTAAACAGGAAAATTTTAAAATTACCTTAGGTTTTATTCAACCCCCTTCTACTTCTACAATGTTAAGTAGTTAGAAAAGTGGGCAGAAGGTTCTAAGAATCAGTTTTATAATATATCAACATTAGCTTACCTGATGCTTGAAACTTGAAGATCCTTGTCTAGTTACTAGGTAAACATATTACTGGAGGAACTCAGTATTAATAATCAATATTGACCAACTCCCTCCCTGTAAGTAAAACCAGAAGACAAAGGAAATTCTCCCTGAATGGAAGGATGGATCACAGGTTCTCTTTGGAAAGAAAAATAAAGGAATTGGTTCATTTGGTTTTATTGTGGAGTCCAATATAAATATGAAATTTATAATAGAGTATTTGATCACCTCATATTGTATTGTTCATGATAAATATTTGCAAGAATGCCACTATGAAAAAAATAAAAATGCTTGTAATTTGACAGGAAACAATTATTATTTCTGAAATAATTGTTTCTGATTCAACTGTTTACAAACTATTGGTGTGTTTGAGCAAAGGTCAAAAAAATGAGTGTCACCGTAAAATAAAGAATAAAAATGAGACAGTAATATAGTATAATTAAACAGTTTTCTCCTGATCTATTTAAAGAAGGTGTTGGTGCTAGAAAAATAAGAGCTGGAGAAAACAACAACTGTCAGCACAGACTGGTATTCTTTCCTAAGGATGTTGAAGCAAAATAAATCAGTTGCCCCAGTAAGGAAGTCAGAAAAGCCTAAAAACTTGGTCAGCAAGCACACGCTTCCTCTCCTTGCCAGGTGGAGAGATGCAACAGCCAAGGGCAATAACCTTTGACTACAGATTCTTTTGAAAGTTCATATGGAAGAACATGGTAGTTAGAAGATTGTCAGAAGTATTGCCTCTGGTCAGTAAGCATTGAGCTTCATACTGTGTGCCTAGGCCTGGGCTAAGCCACAGAGATAGGAAAAAAGGTAAAAGACACACCCTGCTCTCAAGTAATTCACAGCACGATGGGGGAAACAGCATACACATGACTACATACAGACAAGCTAAATAAAAGATTTGGAAGTAATCAAGAGAGAAGGCGTTAGAGGTTTTTTTTTCCCCCTTTTTTTTTATTTTTATTTTTATTTTTTAAAATTTTTTTGAGTTACATATTTTCTCCCCGTCCCTCCCCCACCCACCGCCCCAAAACAGCCATCCCAGTGTGTCCCCTCACCCCCAATCTATTCTCTCCTATGTCACTTTTTGGTAGGGCAGGATGGATCTCCCAACTGCAGTGCCTGTGTATCTCAAGTTCCAGTTGGATGTAGTCAATAATAATAATAATAATTGCATATATATATATATATATACAAAGATAGATAGATAGATACACATTCATAACATTTGATTATGGAACTCCAGATTCCAGATTCTTTCTCCTCCCTCACCCCCCATCCCCACTGG
>JAQQSU010011522.1:0-12147 GCA_028627135.1 Pseudochirops cupreus
AGTTACAATTATCATTTTTCAATGTAGGAATGCTAATAGTTCAACTTTAATAAGTTCCTTATGATTTCTTTTTCCTGTTTACCTTCTCATGCTTCTCTTGCTTCTTGTATTTGAAAGTCAAAATTTCTGTTCAGCTCTGGTTTTTCCATCAAGAATGCTTGAAAGTCCTCTATTTCATTGAATGACCATATTTTCCCCTGAAGCATTATACTCAGTTTTGCTGGGTAGGTGATTCTTGGTTTTAATCCTGGTTCCTTTGACCTCCGGAATATCATATTCCAAGCCCTTTGATCTCTTAATGTAGAAGCTGCTACATCTTGTGTTATACTGATTGTGTTTCCACAATATTCAAATTGTTTCTTCCTGACTGCTTGTAGTATTTCCTCCTTGAACTGGTAACTCTAGAATTTGGCTATAATATTCCTAGGAGTTTTCTTTTTGGGATCTTTTTCAAGAGGCAATTGGTGAATCCATTCAATTTTTATTTTGCCCTCTGATTCTAGCATATCAGGGCAATTTTGCTTAATAATTTCTTGAAAGATGGCGTCTAGGTTCTTTTTTGGATCATTCGCTTTCAGGTAGTCCAATAATTTTTAAATTATCTCTCCTGCATCTATTTTCCAGGTCAGTGGTTTTTTCCAATGAAATATTTCACATTGCCTTCTATTTTTTCATTTGTTTGGATCTGTTTAACAGTATCCTGATTTCTTATAAAGTCATTAGGTTCCAATTGCTCCAATCTAATTTTGAAGGAGTTATTCTCTTCAATGAATTTTGAAATTACTTTTCATCTGGCAAATTTGTCTTTTTAAGATATTCTTCTCTTTGGCTTTTTGAGCCTATTTTGCCATTTTAGTTAGTCTATTTTTTAAGGTATTATTTTCTTTAGCATACTTTTGGGTCCCCTTTACTGGGCTGTTGACTTACTTTTCATGATTTTCCTGCATCTTTCTCATTTTTCTTCCCAATTCTTCCTTCAGTTCTCTTACTTGATTTTCAAAATTCTTCTTGAGCTCCTCCATGGCCTGTAATCAGTTCATATTTTTCTTGGAGGCTTTTGATGTGGAATTTATGCTTCCCTGCTTCCTCCTGCTCTATGCCTTGATCTTTTTTGTCCCCCCAAAAGGATTCTATTGTCTGTTGGTGCTTCCTGTGCTTGCTCATATTACCAGCCAATTACTTGATGTTTGAGCTTTTTGCCATGATAGAACTCTGCTTCTAGAATGGAGAGAGCTTTGTCTGAAATTGCTGGGGTATCCAGCTGCTGGAGCTATTAGGAGGGTTCTGCCTCTACCACTCCTACAAGCTCTGGCTCACTTTTCACACACCCGTGGACCACCACCTAAGACTGTGATCCAGACACAAGTAGGTTAAAGCAAGAGTGATTACCCTCTTAGTGGTCACTTGGTCCCCCTAAAATCTGCAGGCCAGGAGCTCCTGAGGCAGCCAGGAGGTGTAACTGCCACCCCTCCCCCTGCTTCTTGCCCTGGGGGCAGCATCCAGTGTCCCCCCCATTCCAACAAAGTCCACACTGATCTCTTACTTTGGCATTTATGGGTTGAGAAGTCTGGAAGCCTCCACAGCTGCTGGTTTTTCACTCTCCTGAAGTCTTTTCTGGCCAACACTGGTTGGGGCCACCTTGGGGCTGGAACCAGGCAGCTTCTGTAGGACTTTGCTTGGCTCCCAACATACTTCAATAGCCCTTTCCTGTTGGCCTGCTGGGCTGTCTTCAGTGGAAGATTTGTTTCTCTCTGTCACTTTGGGTGTTCTGTAGTTTTTGAATTTGTTTGGAATCATTTTTTGCAGGTATTGGAATTGTTTGGAGCTGGAGCCCACACCAAGTTCGTTTGTCTATTCTGCCATCTTGGCTCTGCCCCCACTATGGCCCCCACTATACATTGAAAAGAGCAACTATAAAACTTTTCAAGTAATGGAAGAAAATAAAAATAAGCATAGAAAGGGTAAACATGAATAAAGCATTTTTGTCACTACCTCATTAGATGCTACATATGTGTGTGTATACACATATATGTATATACACATGTACATACATACTTATAAATATATATATATATATATATATATATATATATATATATACACATCTAAATCCATGTAGATGTATTATTGTTATTCAGTCATTTTTCAGTTGTATCTAATTCTTCATGACCCCATTTGGGCTTTTCTTGACAAAGATACTGTAGAGGTTTGCTATTTCCTTTTCCAGCTAATTTTACAGATGAGGAAACTGAGGGAAACAGGGTCAAGTGACATTCCCAAGGTCATAGCAAGTATCTGAGGACAAACTTGGAAATCATGAAGATGAGTCTTTCTTACTCCAGGCCTGGCACTCTATTCACTGTGCCACCTAGCTCCTCCTATATAAACATATCAATTATGTGAAAACAATGACAATTTTTAATTCTTAACTTCAGTAAAACTAACATTTACATAACAAAGTAGAATAGGAAAACAAAGATGATTATACATGAACTGAAAATCTATTATATATAACTTTCTTTCCCTTTTAAATCTATAATAAGGTTATCATGTAACTTTCTTCCCCACCCAAGATGGCTACCATTAGACAGAAATATGTATATATATATATATATATATATATATATATATATATATGTATGTATATGTGTATGCATATATGTGAATTTACATACAAATCCATACTTTACATACTTCTATTTTTTAGCTCTTTCTCTGGATGCAAATTTCATCTTCCTTCCTAGATCCTTTGTAGTTAATCTGGGTATTTACAATAGTTAAAATGACCTCAAATGGCTCAAAGTTCTCCTTAAACCATATTGCTGTAACCTTTTACAACATTCTTTTGTTTCTGTTCAGTTCACTCTTCATTATTTTGTAAAAGTCTTATCTATTTTGTTTCCTAAAATCATTCAACTCATCATTTTTCATAGCACAATAGAATTCCATCACGATCATATACCACAACTTGTTTATCTATTTCCCAATTTATGGTAATCCCCACAAAGAAATTCAGTTTCTTTAGAAATTTACTTTCTTATTCTACTTCATTTCTACTGGAATGTTTGTATTTGTTTCTGATTTTTAATTTAATAATAAATTAATCAAAATTTTATTTGCTAAGAGCTTTTGATAATTAAATATTAAGCTTTTTATTATTTTAGGTTATTCTAGAAATATGTTTCATCTGATAGAGTCTGAATGTGGATTGAAGTATACTATCTTTCTCTTTACATTTTCCCTTTTTTTCTTGGTCTGTTTTCTTTCATAACATGACTAATGTAAAAATATGTTTTGCATGATTGCACATGTATAACCTATATCATATTGCTTAGAGTCTCAGGGAGGGAGGAAGAAAGAAAGGGAGGTAGAGAATTTGGAACTCAAAATTTTAAAAAAGAATATTAAGAATTGTGCTTATATTTTATTAGGGAAAAATAAAATATCATTTAAAATACCTTTAATGTGTGTGTGTGTGTGTGTGTGTGTGTGTGTATGTGTGTGTTTTGCAGAGGAAAGAACATCTTCTAGATGTTTCCTAAGAAAATGAATTATATGCTTGTGGTTGTTATTTAAACTTACTTGTACTTATATTCTTTATCTGTAAGATTATGGGTTGATCATTAAGTCCATTCTAACTCTAGATCTATGATCTTATGATATTACCCAAACATGAAACTCCCAGTGTGGAAGATTCTTTCACTGATAATAATCAGCAACTTGTGTATTATTTATAATCTTAGGAAGTTATGTGAGCCACTGAGAAGTTAAATGAAATTTTGAGGTCCACACAGCTGGTATGAATCAGAGGCTAAACTTGAACCAGGTCTTCCTGACTTCTTGAATTACTTTCAATCCATTATACTATGCTGGCTCTCTTTTTCTCCCTAATAAAATCTTGATTTTTTTTTTCCATTCATCTCTAATGCCTATGGTCACACAAGGAATAAACGTAATGGAAGATTTTTTAAAAGTTGACTTCTGGATTTCATATAGATGAAGCTCTTTTATAAAACACAAAAATCATTTAATGTTCTAATTTTGATTTTTGAGGAGTGAAGTATTGAACCATCCTTGGTCTGAGTTTACTTTTGAGTGATTTCTTTCTTCATAGTGTTGATGAATTCCAGTTAAGTCTTTGTAATAAAGGTCATTCGTGATATCAACGTGACTTTCATAGGGGGAAAACCTGTATCCACATAAAATGAATTGCCTTTAATATTTAACACGTATGGTATGTACCAAATTACATGATTTCTGAATACTAAGAGGAAAAAAGAAATGAATTTCATGCATACATAGAAAGCAAAATTATAATGAAAGGATCTTAATTTACCCCTATCGGCCCCACGTAGTTACCCAAAAAAATTAACAAAGGACAAGTTAAGAATCTAAATAGAATTTTAGAATACATACATACATACATACATATATATATATATATATATATATATATATATATAGTCCAACTTCAGAGGAAGCTTTTTAATGAGGTATATCTTTGAAATGAAAAACTCCAGCAATAGAAAGAGAATCTATTAAACACTAAAAGAACTAATTGTAGCATTTTATAATATATGCAAAATTAGCAAAAGAAATAATCCTACCAAATTCTTTGTATGAGAGGTGATCTTGATGTGTAAACCAGATAGAGTGAAAACATAAAAAGAAAACTACGGATCAATATCTGCATTTAAAATGATGAAAAAAAATTAAATAAAATATTAGCAAAGATGCTAAAGCAACGTACAAAAAGGATCATACACTTGGCCCAGGTTGGATTCATGCCAATAATTCAGGTTTCATTTAATATTTAAAATTACAAACCTAATCAACTATATTAATTCAAAATGAACAAAACAATATTATTATATCAATATGTACACAACATTTTTGACAAAATATGTCACAAAATTTTGTTAAAACTCTAGAAAAATAGAACTAGACCTTTCCTTAAAATAATAAAGTCTATAGCAAAACAAGAGCAGTCATATTATATAACAAAGATAAATGCTGTAAATAAAATCAGTAGTGAAAAAAAGAATGTCAGTTGTCACCAATTCTTAGTACTAGAAATCCTGGCCAAAACAATACATTAGGAAAAAAAAAATAAATTCGGGTAATAATCATAGTTAAAGAAGAAGCAAAACTATTACAGTTTGCAAATGTTGTGTTAATACATAGTGCTAAATAATAAATTGAATTTATTGAAACAATTTCCAGGATAACAAATAACTTATAAATCAAGAGTATTTGTATATAATACCAATAAATCCCAGGAAGAAGAGATAAAAAGCAAAATTCCATTTAAAATCATTACAGAATGTATATAATACTTGGGTATCTACCTACCATGATACACAGAAAAAATATATACATACAAAGGCAAATTTCTATGTAAAAGAAATTAAGACAGCCTTAAATAACTGAAAAAAAGATTAATTGCTCATGGATAACATGAGTCATCATCAACATTATCATCATCATAATGCTTAACTTACATAATCATTGCCACACCAATCAAACTACCTGACTGCTTTGCAAAACTGTAAAAATAAATAAGGAAATTCATATGTAGGCAAAAAGATCAAGAACTGGAGAAGATATAATAAAAGGAAATGAGAATGAACAGAACATAGCAGTGTCCCATTTCAAACCATGCCAAAGAGTGATAAATCTCAAAAAAAAACATTAGTGGTTAAAAAATAGAGATCAATTAGTATAAGAGATTAGTACAGAGAATACAAAACCAGATACATTTAGCACTCTAGAATTAAATGAACACAAAGATCTCAGTTAATAGTTTAAGAACTCACTTTTTGGACAAAAACTGCTGGGAAAATTGGACAGCAGCATGGAAAAAATTAGATTTAGACCGTCACCTAACATCCTATCCCAAGTTAACCTCCAAATCCATATGTGACCTAGATACAAAAGGTCACATCATAAACAAATTAGAGAAATATGGGAAAAATTAGCTGTCATATCTATGAATAGAAGAAAAATTCATGACCAAACAATGGATAGAAAGGGTCATAGAAGACACAATGGATAATTTTGATTATATAAAACTTTAAAAAGTTTTTGCATAAAGAATTCTCTAACTGGGAATGAAAAATCTTTGCAGCAAATTTTTCAGAAAAACGTCTTTTTCCAAATAAGGGACAGATACAAATTTATAAGAAAAGGGCTATGAAAAATGCTTTAAATAACATAATTAAAGTAATGTAAATTAAATTAATTTTGATATTCCACTTTACCCCATTATATTTACAAAAATTACCAAAAAAAGGTAAATGATAAATCTTGCAGGGGCTTCAGGAAAATAGGTAAATTGATAATATTGGTGAATCTGTGAATAGACACCACTATTCTAGAAAGTAATTTGGAATTATAAATAAAAAAGCTACTGTACAGTGAATGACCTTTGACCTAGCTATAAAATTGCTGTGACCTAACTATTTTTATTTACTATGCATGTTTATTTCAAGAAAGATGTTTCTCTTTTATTTCCCAATGAAGTGGAGAATGGGAAAGAAAATAAATTTCTGTAAATTTTTAAAAAAAAATAAAATATTTAAGGGAAGGGTGTGTGGAATGTGCATGCTCTTTGTACCTACCCATCTATTTTACTTAGCCTATATAACAAAGGCATACATAAAATAATATCTTTAAGCAAGTCATAAAATATGCTAAAATGTGGACATGTTAAATACTGTACCATGATAATAAACAGAATTATGGGAGGTAAAGTTGATGACAAAGTATACACAGGACTGTACAGTAAAATGTGTAGTATGTTACCCCTTTTGCCCCCATTGCACCTAGCTTTTATCACTGGTAGTTGGCTACACATTTTTTATGAAGCTATCAAGGAATATTTAGACAGTTGCTCTCTCTTTATTCCTCATATATCTGATGATAGCAAGCAATATTATCTTTCAGAATTCTTTATGTAAAGTCAAATATGTGTAATATGAACTTACATAAAACAAGAATTATCTGTATTATTTCATTTGATTCTCACCACAACCCTGTGAAGTACTTGCTATAATTATAGACATTTTAAAAATGAGGAAACTGAGGAAAGGATTTTTTTAAGTGACTTACCTAGGGTCACATAGCTAGTGAGTGTATGATGCCAGATTTGAACCCATGTCTTCCTGATTCCTGGCCCAGAGCTTTATCCACCATGTCCCTCAGCTACATGAAGTATTTCTTGATCCATTTCTATGTGTTACAGTATATATCAAAAAATTAGAATATTTCAATTTCATGTATTAACTGAAGGTGATAAATCTTGTCTTGCCTCACTTTCAAAATAATAAATTATACATAAACCATTTTAAAATTTTACTGATGCCTCTTGTAATTAAGTTGTAGTAATTTCCTAGTATACCACTGAACTTTACCTTATAATCAGGGAAAAAATACACAAAACCACTTGATACAGTCACCATAGATGATGGGATATGCAGCATTCAATATCCATAGTCCCCTACCTATCTATGAACAGGTGAGAGGTATGACATGCCATCTATTCTTCCACATCAACACTGGTCCTTACAATTTATTAGACATGAACGGCTGTTCTTAATTTTAAAAAAATTAGGAGAAAAAATTTTTGAGAGAGAAAATATATTTATTTATTAATTCCAGGGGCTCAGTGAATTAAATGGAACAAGACAGAAACTAAAATGATCTAAAGAAAACCTTAAGAGGCAGAATGGAATAGTGGATAGAGCATCTGAGTAATAATTAAAAAAAAAACTTAATCTCTAAAACTTATTCACTGTATGATATGAAGTCACGGAGTCTCAGAGCCTATTTCTTCACTTGTAAAATAGAGCTAATACCACCTCTCCTACCCACAGAGTCTTGAAAACCTTCAAATACTACATGAAAGACCTCTTTACCCTTTTAGGAGCCTTTGTTGAATTTTGTGGGAAAGAAAAATCTGTTCATGTTAAATAGATCTTCATATGGAGCCTTATAAGGGAAGTAAACTGTGGAAAAAGTATTTGTGGGAGAGTGAGTCTGAGGTATAAATCCAGAAGGAAGAAAAGATGCAAGTGACCTATTACTGGATGCCTGGAGGAGACAAGCTTTATAACGGATCTACTATCCTAGTTATAGGTCTCATAGTCTGCATGCTTGAAGTTAATTTCTAATGTGACAATTTCTGCTTACTTACCTACCTCATTAAAATTTTCTGAATTCTTAGTTTACCTCTATGGTTTTGGAGAAATCCCAAAGGTGAAATGCTTGAGAAGAGGATTACAAGACAAATTGATCTTTGAAAATAAATTAATGAGAGTGTCTTGAGCTGCCTGTTACCTCAGAAACTGGACTGAGAAGAATAAACTGAAAAAGAATTTTGGCTTAGCAAGTAGAATGGTGGAAGAACGAAAATACTCTTATTAAGTGTTTACTATGGGCAAAGCATTATGACAAGTGTGAGGCTATGAACAGAAAAGACAAGACAGTCAAGGACAAGACAATCCTTGAATTTGCAAGGAGTGCAAATTCAACAAGAGGGAGACCAAACTTATAAGAGATTTCAGTTGCAGGGTTCTTAAAGCTAATGGCAAGGCATATGGTACGTAGTATGTGTTCCTTAGTGTTATTTCCACTGATAAAACTATGTCTAATTCTGATATTGAGCCATTTGACAGTTCATAGTCTTTGTCAACAAGAGTTTTCCTTAATTTCAGTAGCTGTGGTCAGGGGAGTAGCACTTGAATTGGTAGTTGCCTGGTTATGTTTTGATAGGAATTGTTCCCTGGACACTAGGTGCCAGAGGTGAGCTAGAAGTAGGGTTAGCGGTCTACTGAATATTGATTTTCCAGGAATTTTGGGCACTGAATCCAGGAATCCCTATATCAGTATCTGATAGGAGGGTTGGCATGGTGGTACAAAATAACATTTCAACATTAGCCTTAACATTATTTCTAGATACCACTTCCTTGAAGGGTAAAAAGTGAGGAAATTCTGATGTTTTTGTTTTGCCATAATACATTTCTGCTTTGGTCTTCACGCTTGGCTATTTCTCCATGGAGCAGAAATGGGCCCCAAGGTCAAAACCTCATTGTTGCAACTTGGAAGATGATACTTCCTTCTAGGACTTCTGATACCTCCAGAGCTTCTAGGAATAGATTCATTTCTCTACCTGTGTCCCTCAGGGACAGTCCTTAATGTGTGTTTGGTGAGAAGCCCAGATCAGATGGGAATTCTGTCCTAATCTTCACCAACACAACCAACACCCCTGATGACTGGCTCAGGCCTAGAGGATTTGAAACAGTAAGGAATCTAGAGAAATAACAAAGGTATAGTCCAACTGCCATGCAGGATAGATACCAAGGAAACTGTATTGAGGGCAAAAAAATCAAATAAGCAATATTAACCACAAAGAATGGATTGTGTTTTATGTGAAAGAAAGGTTAAGGTGAAATCAAGAAATTCAGCAGAGTGACAAAGTCTTCCCATTTAACTCTATTTTTCTGAACAATACAAAAGTACTAACAAAGAAGACAATCTAGTTGTATTCAGAGTATGATTGTCAGCTGTGATGAAATGAATAACTTAAAAGAAAGAGGTCTTTACAAAAGTCTGTTGAAATCCTGAAGCCCAGCATGCCATCAACATGTGAAGAGCCACACCAAAGTTTCTGTAATGAACAGAAACATGTTAATCATTTTCAGAGCAGTAAATAGACTCCTATATAATCAGCACCTAGCACTTCTTCCCAGTAAAAAAAAAATAGTCTTCACATTTACAAGTAGACACAGTAGCCAATGAATCAGCAAAGGTAGCAGTAACTAACTGTGGAGGTGATCAGAGGTATGACTATGAACGATATCAATGATAATGAGAATGGTGGCTGGGGTAGCCATAAAAAGGAGCCCAAACAGATCAGAATACTTTAAGTCCCATTCTTTCAATGCTGGAAAACAAACTGATTTATTTTAAATTAAGTTTGAGCAATTCCATAGGAATGATCACTGTCCCAAAGAGGAATTTTACAAGTCACCACAGGACTTTAATGCAATTTGTTACTCCTTTCCTATATCCCTTTATTTTCATCCAGGAAGTATTCTAGTCTCGCATCTCTAGTATTGTGTTCTTGCACTTTCTGCCTTTATTGGTATCAAAATAAAATTCAGTTTGCAGAAACCTACTTCCTGTTAAAATCCCATTGATGGATAAGAGGCCATGCAACTAAACCACCTTCTGAGCACTGCAACAGAAAATCTCATAGCAACAAAAACAACAAACTTAAATGGAAGACAAAAAAAAAAAGGACAACCTTCAAATTTGCACGATATTAAGCACTTCCAAATAATGAGATACCAAAAATAGAATACAGATAAATACAAAGCTCTATAAATAAACAAAAGACAAGTAAATAAACAAACACAATTCTGAGAATAGGTTATCAGAGAGAAAAGAATCTCTAGGGATTATCTAGCTCAACTCTTCAAATTCCAAATTAAAAAAAAATAGATGCAGAAAATTTAGTGACTCACATAAGATCATACAGTTCTTTTAAGACTATGAGAAACTCTTTGTCCTATCTCCCAATACAACATCCTTTCTATTGCTTCATGAAGCTTCCTGCTGAGACTGGTAGTGTGAGTAGAAAAAAATGGGAATGAATGTCTAATGGATACAAATAGTCTTTAGATTCAGTGTAAGTAAAGAGCAAAATAGTGTTTTGCAATTTTACATATATATACACATATATATGTATATATACATGACACATATATACATTTATGTGCATATATGTATATACACACGTACATCTATATACACACCCTTAGCTATGAAGGAACAGTGCTAACCTGGAAAGAATCCAGAAAACATTTTTGGACTTTCCCCTGAAGACATTTGCCCTATGTATTCCTATGTGTAGGGTCCTTGTGGTTGGGTCAGTTAGGTTAGAAGAAGTAGCATTATGCAAACAAAATATGGGTTCCTATAGCTAATTTCTGATGTGACTTTGTGTAACGCCAATGTGATACCTATTGCAGCTGCTATGAATACGCACATGTATTTTCAGGGTAGATTACCAAAATGTAATAAACTCTCTTCCTCAAAGGCAAAACCAAAATATTTTTTGGACCATCATTAGTATACCAGGAGGTAAAATTTAGCAGGGCACTCATCACTAATCCAGGGAGTGCCTATATCTTTTTTTTTTTGCCTTTTTTTTTTTGAGGGCAATTATGGTTAAGTGACTTGCCCAAGGCCACATGGTTAATAAATGTTAAGTGTCTGAGATTGGATTTGAACTGAGGTCCTCCTGACTCCAGGGCTGGTGCTCTATTCACTGCACCACCTAGCTGTCCGAGTGCCTATATCTTAAACCTTCTTCCTGTTAGGCCTCCCCATAAAAACAAGTCTGCCTAGGCAAGTTCCTCCCTCTGCCCACTCATAGCTTCTCTCTCTCTCTCTCTCTCTCTCTCTCTCTCTCTCTCTCTCTCTCTCTGTCTCTTTCTCTCTCAATCTCTCTCTCTCTCTCTCTCTCTCTCTCTCTCTGCTCTGCCTCCCTCTGACTCTCTGCTCATGCTCTCTCGCTCTTTCCACTTTGGACAAGCTCCTCCCACACTGGGTTCTATGTGACATAGGCTCCGTGTGACCACAGGATCCATATGATCATAGGCTCTATGTGTTAGGCCTATTAATGGGTGAGGAAGATCTTCATATTCTATTAACATTATACCTTGGGAACAAAGAGTACCAAAGATGGCGGTGTAGCAGCAGCAACATATCGCAGCTCTCACATAGCCACCACAAAATACCCATAAAACAGGACTCTAAACCAACCCTAGAACTCCAAAATGCACACAAAGATACTTCCCACTAAAGTCAGCTCGGCTACGAGGAACCATATCAGCACTGGGAACTGAAACCAGCCTGCCCTGAAGCCGTGGCTGTGCCCCGGGGGTGACTGGACGGGAGGAGTGGAGGAGGCTCTCAGGTGAGGGGATTAGCAGCAGCTGCGAGTGGGAATTGCGAAAGGGGGACATAAGCAGTCTGGCAAAAGGCCTCCAGAGCAGAAAAGTGAAAGGCAGAGGTTTTGCACCCGCCTCTGCTTTGTAGCTTCCCGCCCGCGGCCTGTAGACAGCAGGGGGACTTAGCGAT
>JAQQSU010011523.1:0-12147 GCA_028627135.1 Pseudochirops cupreus
CCCCGGGGCACAGCCTTGGCTTCAGGCCAGGCTGGTTTCGGTTCACAGTGCTGATATGGTTCCTTGTAGCCGAGCTAACTTTAGTGGGAAGTATCTTTGTGTGCGTTTTGGAGTTCCAGGATTGGTTTAGAGTCCTATTTTATGGGTATTTTGGGGTGGCTATGTGAGAGCTGCAATATGTTGCTGCTTCTATGCCGCCATCTTGGCTCTGCCCCTCAGAGCTATATTTCAAGAAGTCACAAATGAAAACTGCAGGACAGTAAGTAAATTGTCCCATCTTTTTGAAAATACAATAACAAAAACTTTAAAATAAAAAAAATAAATAAATGTGTGTATGTATACGTGTATTCGTGTATTTGTGTATATATATATATATATATATATATATATATATATACATGCATATATGTATACACACACACACACACACACACACACACACACACACACACACACGCTTTTAATTTTGCAGTGAAAATAAGCCTTTGACCACAGGCCCAGAACCTGAAAGGAATCTGGATGAGCCTAAAGGAAGCCAATGTTTTTTTTTTCCCTTTCTTTTTTGTGTGAGTTGACTTAGGATCTTGGGGATCAGGCAGATAGAGGAGGAGATGGAGACACACTGAGGGCAGGCAGTCAGTTATAATCAGTCCTTAGCCTAGGAAGGGTTCTTAATCTATTTTTGTGCCACAGACTCCTCTGGCCATCTAGTAAAGCCTATGGACTCTTTGTTAGCATGATATTTTAAATGTATAAAATAAAATGCATAGGATTATGATGGAAACCTTACATCAAATTTTTTTTTATGTTTGTGGACCTCAGGTTAAGAACTCTAGGAACATGGGAAGAAATAAAATGACGTTAGGTGATTAGAGGGAGTGATGTTAAGATGAACTTTCTTATGGATAAAAAACCAGATTTTTATGCAAAACACAAAACATCCAATGTCACAAACACACATCATTTGAGCAGCAAATATCTATTGACTTGACTTATTTGACTGGACATGGCTTGACATGGTTATTAGGTCAACCCAACAACAATTCAGCATTTTGGAGAAAAAATAATGAATGATAGTAGTAGGTAACATTTACATAGAGCTTTAAGTTACAACCCTGTGAACTAAGTGCTGTTTTTACCTACATTTTACAGCTAAAGAAACTGAAGCTGACAGAGAAATCACTTGCTTAAAGTAATAAAGGTACTAAGGGTCTTTGGCACTATCCATTAGGACACCCAGTTACCTACAATTAAACAAGTGTTAATTTTTTTACTACATCATTGATTACATGTGTTTCTAGATCATCCTCTTTTTAAATTCCTCACCATACCTTCTTCTTAGGTTAAAGATTTACTCTTAATTAATCATAATACTACAACACATTTAATGGAGGATAGTTGTAATGGAGGGAGGTATTATTTCTCCTGCGTAAACTCATAGAGGACATCCCTACAAAGGTTCACAAAAATGTAATTCCAAAATTCCTCCCCTGGATCTATTCTGAGGCTGGCAAGAAAGTAAGAATTTTTACTTCCTTTATTATACCTCCTGGCTTGCTTGGTAGTTTTCCCTAACCAGAGTATTCATCTCTAAGTGGCCAACCCAAATGATCCATTGTTATTCACCAGTTTAAAGAGATCCACAGGAGGGTCTCCTCAAAGTTCCATTGATTTCCTGTAGAGCAGAGGTGTCTAATACCCTGTAGGTGGGCAACATGCTGCCTGTAACACCTACCTAGTACACCTAGAACAGCTTAAAATGTAATTGGGAAATATTTGACAAAATAAAGAAATATACAATGAAACATGTAATGCTAATTTGAGATTTTCTAAGTCAATATGTAGGGCAACTAGATTACCAGGATAGATTACCAGGTGTACAGTCAGGAATATTCATCTCTCCAAGTTCAAATCTGGCCTCAGACATTTTATTAAATATGTCATCCTGGGCAAGTCACTTAACTCTTTTTGCTTCAGTTTTCTCATCTGTAAAATGAGCTGGAAAAGGAAATGGCAAACCATTTTAGTATGTCTGCCAAGAAAACCCCAAATGGGGTCATGAAGGGTTGGACATGATTGAACAATAACAACAACCAAAAGGGATCTTTAGGCATAATTTATTGTCTCCCCCATCCTGCTCCCAACTGTTTCTGTTTGAGTTCCACATCACTGCCTTGGGGTATTTACAGGAGGACCTGTACAAGAATTATCCAAGAAGTGAATGGGGAAATTCCTGTAATGTTAATGGGCTATAAGATCTTCCCCACCCATTAATAGGCCTCATGTGGAGCCCATTAAGGGAAGCTTGCTTAGGGGAGGCTTGCTTGTAGGAAGGCTTTCACACCTTTTGCTAGTTTCTAATTAGGTACTGAGTCATAAGGGTTGTGATGCCTTCTGGCTCTGAGAAATTATATATTATATATATATATATATACACACACACACACACACACACACACACACACACACACACACACACACACACATACACACACACATATATACACAAATATAACTAATTATATATATATATATATATGTATATGTATATATTTTGGAGGGAGGTATTATTTCTCCTGCATAAACTCATAGAGGACATCCCTACAAAGGTTCACAACAATGTAATTCCAAAATTCCTCCCCTGGCTCTATTCTGAGGCTGGCAAGAAAGTAAAAACTTTTACTTCCTTTATTATACCTCCTGGCTTGCTTATGAAAGGGGGCTAGCTTATGAAAAGGATCTTGTGATTCCTTGGTTGAGATTCTGGGTGGTGATAAGTTCAGACCGCCCCCTCCCCCCCTGCCCCCTACCTGCTCAGATTCTCTCAATCCAGGGATGTATGTAAAGTATATAGCAATATTGCTTTGATTCAGGCAGTCAGAGCCCTGTCTGTTGGTCTTTATTTCTCTGCTTGTATTTTCTCTGAAGTTCAGGGTGCTGACTTTTCCCCTAAACTTAGTGAATGTAATTAAAAAAGTTTGCTGACCCCTTAAATTGCTATCTTTCCTAGCAAAGCACATCTCAGAACCTATGCTAGCAGCCATCCTGAGTATACCAGTGTAGTTGCTGCTACAGTTCCCTGAGAGACTATTTTACTTCTGTATTTATCTCCAACACTGACCAGAGGGCCTGTTTCATAGTAGGTATCTAATATATACTTGCTGATTGAGTGTTGGATTAACAAGAGCCCCCACAGATCAGAAATTCTTAGATGTGACATTATTGCAGCCCTTGCCCAAATCAGGAAAACTATGCTATGGGATTTTAGATTTTTGAAGGAAAGCCCTCAGCCCCTTGTTCTAATTATATTCTCATTTCAAAGGTATTTTAAAGATTCTCTCTGTACCATTTCTTCCCAGATTCCATACCTTAACCTCTAATCTTTCCCTTTCTTTAGGAGAGTACATTCTGTTTCTTCAGGCCTGTTTCATGTTAAGTCTTCATTTTCCTTATTAAGGTTTATGTTGTGTTAAATAGCTTACTTTTAGCATCTTTTCCAAAGCCTTTGAGGCCATCACTTCATTTTTCTCTCTTTAACCAGACACGGTCAGTCAAGGCTTCTTAAGGTGTAACTGATTATAGTTTCTGAACTGAACATTTGCCAGTTTGTCCTCTCCAGATCGCTATTGAGTTGGAATTAACAAAGCAGTCACCTCTTCAAAAAGGAGATTAGTCCCTCAAGTGACAGAAATGAAGTTGACTAATCAGGTCTGTCAGGAGAGTAACGGTCTATAGGCTCATCCCACGGATTAAGAACTAGTAGGAAAAGATAGAGAAGTTCAGTGACTATCATGGTCCATCCCAAAGCCATCATTGCCATTTTAGGAGGGTTTTGGCAGCTTTGGAAATGGCCACGGGATTAGAGGCACAATGATGTTGGAGAGAGAGCAGACCTTTGGAATCAGGAAGACCATGGTTTACATACTGCCTCTGTCATATGCTGGTCATGTGACTCTGGCAAGTCATTCAATGTCTCAGTACTCCCAGGTAACTCTCTACAGTTATCAGCTACCTTGTAGTGGCTAGATTCCTCATGTCAGTGAAATTACAGGTCCAGTTGGAGGAGAAAACAAAAAGGCCACTGTCTGGCTCAGGATGAATACTAATTAATGTCTTTAGTAAGAAAGACAAATGAAGTCACTATACCATCATTATTTATTAATATTGTTGTTCCTGCCATCTTCCACTGAAAGTCTTCTCTGATGCTTCATCATGGCATAGATATGACCCTGGCCTCTCCTAGGTTCTGCCAGCAGAGTATGAGCTCTGATAGGTCTTACCAAGGTGTAAAAGCCTTGGGAATGGGTTCAGTCATAGACAATATAGCAGCAGGATGGCTCACTGGATAGAGTGATAGACTTGGAATTAAGAAGACTTGACTTCAGATCTCACCTTAGACACTGGCTGAGGGAGTCTGGGCAAGCCACGGCTTTGCCTTGCTTTTGCCATTTACAAAATGTGGATAATAACAGCACCTTCCTTACAAGTTTATTGCAAGAATAAACTGAAAATTATAGATATATGTATACATACACATGCAAAATATATACATATGTGTGTATATGTGAGTGTACATGTGTACATGTATATATATATAGTGGATATATATTAAATACATATATTTTTAATAGACATAGTATATATAAGTATATGATAGAAATATATTTGTATATAATGTGTAACAAATATATGTTTATACATAAATATATGTGATGCTAAATATATACTTAACATATATGTACACATATGTATATATATATATATATATGAATATATATCTTATTTATATTCATATATTCACTATACCACCATGCCTCTCATCTAGTGGCCATTTCCAAAGGTGCAATAAACCTCCTATAAAACTTTATCTATGCACACATACACACATACATACACATATATACATATACCCTCCCACTGCACCCTCCAGCTAGGTGGCACAATGGATACAGCACCAAGCCTAGAGTAAGGAAGATTCATCTTCTTGGGTTCAAATCTGACCTCAGACAATTACTAGCTGTGTAGGTGTGTGACTCTGGGCAAGTCATTTGACCCTGTTTGCCTCAGTTTCCTCATCTGTAAAGTGAGCTGTAGAAGGAAATGGCAGACCATTCTAGTATCTTTGCCAAGAAGACTCCAAATGGGATCACAAAGAGTCAGACAGAACTGAAAACAATACACACAGACACACATATTTACATATACATATACACATACACATATATCTATATACATATCTAACATGATATATATCATATATGTATGTATGTGTGTATATATTAAAACATGGCTTTATAAAACCTAAAACACCATACTTATGTTTGCTATTATTATTGCTGTTGTTCAAGGATGGGCTTAGTCAAGTTTAGGGAGGATCATCACAAGAAAGTTAGTCATCAAGTGACAAATATTTTTGGACACAGCAACTCCAGAAATTACCCATTAAAATGTGGAAGAGTTGCTATTGTGTAGGTAGAGGGAGGATACACACTAATGAAGTCATGACTGGCAAAAAGAAATCATACAGGCTGGTATAAGGTGGGAAAGCCAAGAGACATCCTTTCTAAGCACTCTGCTAAGCATTAGGGATACAAGCAGCAGAATAAAGTGTGACAATCCCTGCTTTCTAGGAGCTCATACTCTAATGGAGGAAGATAAATTTAAAATTAAAAAAAAAAGTTTTAGGACAGATGGAAAGGCCCCAGAAAGGCAGCACTGGGGATGGGAGCCAAAGGAAAGGTAGATAATGCAGAGACAATCAGTGCTCCAGAACACATAGAAATGGGGCCACAAAGCCGTACGCAAGGATCCCTGCAGGCCACGTTATGACGTAGTTTTAAAATGTAATGTTATCTATATTTTGTTGGATTTTTTCGGTAGATACTTTCCAATGACAACTTAATCTGATTTGGGCCCCTTTTGGTCATGTGTCTGGCACCTCTGCTCCAGGAGGTAAAAGAAGGTGAGATCAGCAAAGGTTTCCCCAATTAGATGTCTTGAATGGTGGGTATAAATGCGACTCGTTTTGGTGACATGAGGATAGTAGATAGATGGACCATATAATTAAGCATTTACTACGTGTCAGGCATTAGGCAGCTAGATGTCCCAGTACATAGAGTGCCAGGTCTGGAGTCAGGAAGACTAACCTTTCTCAGTTCGAGTCTGACCTTGGACACTTCCTAACTGTGTGGCCTTGGGCAAGTCACTTAACTCTCTTTGCCTTAGATCCGTTATCTGTAAAATGAGCTGGAGAAGGAAATGGCCAACCATTCCAATATCTTTGCCAAGAAAAATCCAAAAGAGATCACAAAGAACCAGACTCAACTGAAAACAGACTAAACAACAACAAAATGAGCCAGATGCTATCCTAAGCTCTGGGAATACAAACAAACACCAAAAGACAACCTCTCACCTCAAGAGGTTTACATTCTAAAGGGCGGTGAGGTGGAGACATCTCCACAGTGAGATACAGCTAGGAGGGCTTTCTCTGGGTCTCAGCGTCCATTTCCTCCAGCTCTATGTTCCTCTCTTGGATCAGGCCTGAATCCCTCAGAGTACAAGGTCAGATGGAGTAGAGGAGTCAGCAGGAAAAGCAGACCAATTTAGCTTTTTGTGTGTGTTTGTTTTGGAAGGAATGGGAAATAAGACAATGCATGTGATGACAGGTTGTAAAGATCCTGAATGCCAAGCAGACAAATTCAGGTTTTTATCCAGTAAGTAATAAGGAAGAATTGGAAGTTTTGGGGTTTTGCTTTTTTCTCAACAGGGAAGTGACATAATGAAATCTATATTATAAAATAACTGTTCTCAATTGCCATTTTATAGAGAAGCATAAGCTTATAAGAATTAAGAGCTGAGAGGAATCTTGGATCTTATCTGTTCCAGTTTCCTAATTTTAAAAATGAAGTCACTAATCCTCTCTAGTCTGCACTCCTGACTCTCCTGTATTGTTTTAAACAAAGCTCCAGTCCACCTTCGATTTCACACACTGGAAGTAGTATCCACTGTCCTTGTAGCCTCTCTCCCTGATTGGCTGGTTCCTCTCATGACCTCCGTTTTAAGAATGTCTTCCAGGCTGGCCATATCTTTATTCTTCTATAGGCTCCTACACTCTCCTGGACTTTATCTGTAACATCCTCATCCACTTACTCCCATGGATCCTTTATCTTCCCACCTCCTTTTCATTATCCTTTTATGTGTTGTCTTCCCCCATTAGAATATAAGCTTTTTGAGGGCAGAGACTTTCTTTCTGTTTGAATTTATATTCTTAGCACTATCTTTAGTAAGAGTTTAACAAACACTTATTGTTGACTCTTTGACTAATGCCTAACAGAATTAGGTAGGTGGAGGGAGGAGACTAATGAAACACGCTAATGAAATCATGACTGGTGAAAAGAAATGATACAGGTAGGTGTTGGTGGGAAAGCCAAGAGACATCCTTTCTAAGCACTGTGATAAACATTAGGGACACAAGTAGGAAAAATATGTGACAATCCCTGCTTTCTAGGAGCTCATACTCTAATGGAGGGAAATAAATTTAAAATTTTTAAAAAGTAAATTGTAGAGCAGATGGAACGTACCAGAAAAGCAACATTGGGGAAGGGAACAAAAGGAAATGTAAATACTGCAAAGACAATACTGCCCGATGTCAATCAGAAAGTAAAACCAGTAGCAGATCTGGAATTGGAGCCCTAATTCTTTGATTAGCAGAAGTTCAGAAAAGTTAGGTGAATTCAGCTTGAGTAAGACCAAGTACCCAAGTCTCATCAGGGCCAGTTCATCATCTTCCAGAGCCTACCTAACCTCTAACTCCTATCTCTGTGCCTGTGCCTGGAATGTAAGTCTTCCTCTGCTGGACCACTTAAAACCCCACATTTTCTTTGAGCCCAAGCTTGGGCACCATCTTCTATGTGAAGCCTTTTCTGATCCTCAAAGTTTCTTCATAACCAAAATTACCTACACATTAGCTCCTTTCATTAGAACGCAAGCTTTTTTGAGGGCAGAGCCCGTTCCGTTTTTGTCTGAGTATCCCCAGGGTCTAAAACAAAATCTGACACATAGTAGATATTTGACAATGTTTGCTGATTGGTTGAGGAGTGTGTTACATTTCATAGAAAGAAGTAAACCTTTGGAAGTTCCATAGAAAGAGATGAATCCTTCTTCCTAAGTTCTCCGCGTTAACAATAACTAAAGTTATCTAGCATGTTCAGGTTTGCAAAGTTCTCTACACAAATACGAATGCATGCATAACACATATATGCATCACATATATGTACTTGTGTGTGCACATGTGAAAATGGATGAATTTACATATGTATATACATATACACATATTGGAGAAGGAAATGGAGAACCACTCGAGTGTCTTCGCTAAGACAACCCCATATTGGGTTATGAAGAGTTGAATGTGACTGAAGGACTAAACAATAACATTTGTATATAGATGTGTACACATATGTACAACATATATCTTTTGTGTATATATAATTATTATATTATTATCCAATAAGTTCTTATACTGAATATATAGTATATGTATATTGTGTATGTATATGTGTGTAGATACACACACACACACACACACACACACACTCCTCTTATTGGATTCTCACAAAAGTCCTGTGAGGTAGATGTTATTAGTTCCACTTTACAGATGAGGAAACTGAGGCTAAGAAAGGATGAACAGCCTGCCCAGAATCACGTACCTAAAGCAGGATTTGAAGTCTGATTTTTCTGGCTCCAGTTCCAGCTTTCTCTATGGCTAACGCAGTGGTCCAGATTCAAAGTTGGGAGGCACCTTAGAGATCATCTGGTCTATCCCTTTCCTTTAACAGGTTAGAAACCAAGGCCCAGAGAGGTAACAGATTTGTCCAAGGAAAGTAACGGACCTCAGTTTTGAGTTGAGCTGCCTGTTTTATACATAAGTCAACTGCAGAAAATGGAGGTTAAGTTGTTTGCTCAGGGTCATACAGGCAAGGTTAGACCACAAAACTCCAGCAGAAGAAGATGTATCTGTGTACTAGGAGTTGTCCAAGGGTGTGGGGTAGAGAAAGGTTTGTTTGGTCTTCAGAACCAGAAGTAGAATGAAGTAAACTGGTGGTGAGAGCCTAGATCCAGGGTGCCTTAACACATACTTAGGAAGGCTTGGGATGCCATAGATTCAGTACAAGAAAACGTGGAGCTCACAAGGCAATGAAGAAAACCTTAATTGCTTTATTGAGGGGAGATACGAAATGAAAGGACAGTCAGAGAGAATGCATACAAGGCAGTCTGCTGGGGTCCTGAATGGAGTAAGACACCCCTCTGGGGCCCAAAAGGGAATGGGGTACCCTCTTTTCCACAGGTAAAATCCAGTGGGCTTTTTGCAAGGTTCTTATCTGGGTCAAACATTTGGGGGAAAGGAATGAGGAGCCTGGACATGGAGAAAGGTGCTGATTCATGCTCGTGAGAGGTTAGAGATTGGGGAGAAAAGACTCCTGGGGAATTGGAGGCTAGTGGATATTCTAACTCCCTTTTGTCAGGGAAAGGGGCTTTGCACCATTAATGCTACTGTTATTCTGCTAGAGTGACTCAGGGAGTTTTAAGCTTCCCCTGGCTTCTTCATTTAGGGGACCAAGGAGGCTGCTGTATTCCTTACAAAAGGTCAAACCAGAGTGTTGGAGATAAAGGAGAATAAAAACAGTGTCAGGATGAACCAAAGCAGAAGGCAGCACTAAAGTACTGTGCAGATGTGACGTATTATTATTACTGTTTTCCAATGAGTTTACCTTGGCTACAGTTCATCAGAATTTTATTTTTAAATTTGATTTTTTTTTTCCACAAAGGTTTCCAGTGCTATAATGACTACACTTCCCTAACTATAACTTAGCTGCTTTTTTTTCACATGTTGGGATGAGTTTGCTCTTATCAAATCATTTATGACTTGTTACTTAGATCCAGAATTTGTAGGGAAAACAAAACAAAACAAAGCAAAAAGAAAGCTTTAGTTTGAAAATCTTCCTCACTCCTTCTCTCTCCTTTCTGTCTTGCACAGACATTTATTAAGCATTTACTCTTTAAGGTTATTAGGGAATTTTATTCTACTTATTATCGTTATACTTTATTTATTCTATTAAGCATTAGGGGATCCAACTTAAGATAATCAGTGAGCACTTAATGTTTATTATGTGGCAACATCCCTGTTAACAGTTGTGGATGCAAAGGAAAAGCAGAAACCATCCCTGCCCTCAAGAAACTTACATTTTAATGGGGGAGACCACCAGTACATAAACAAGTACATTCAAGATATATGCAAGGTAAATAGAAGATAACTTTAGAGGGGAAAGCACAAACAAGTTGGGGGAATTCCTGTAGGAGGTGGTGCTTGGCTTGAATCTTGAAAGAAGCCAGGAATTCTAAGAGGTAGAGATAAGGAGGAAGAGCATTCTAGTTAGAAGGGACAGCTATTACAAAGACCCAGAATGAGGATAAGAACTTTGTAAGGAATAGCATGTAGACCATTGTTGCTGGACCATAGAGTTTGTGGCAAAGAGTAGTCTGTAAAGAGATAATAAAGATAAGCAGTCAATCGATAAACATTTATTAAGCACCTACTGTGTGCCAGACATTGTGCTAAATGCTGGGTAGGGCTTAGATAGGAAAAGGTCAGGTTGTTAAATGCTATGCAGAGGACTTTGTGTTTTGTTCTAGAATAGGAAGCCAATGGAATTTATTGAGTAGTACGGTAAAAATCATCAAGGGAAGAAAAGGTCTTGATTACAGGAAGCTTACAAATAATTAGTATAAGTCATCAGAGCAGGGGCAAGGTGTTTGGAGGCCCCAGGAAAAGTTTGAAAATTGCGCCTTCTGTGGTTTCTGAGGAGGTATTGAGCCTTCACTTCAGGATATGATGGGAAAAACCCAAGTTTGGAGTCAAAGGGACCTTGGTTCAAATTCTGGCTCTTCTAATTACTACCTTTGGTACTTTTGGCAAGTCAATGCTTTTCTCTCTGGTGCCTCAGTTTCCTTAACAGTAAAATGAAAGGTTGGACTAGATGGACTCTAAGGTTCTTTCTATTTCTGATTACGTGAACCTGTATGATCCTATGGTGTAATAAAAGGAGCAATGAACTTAGATGAGGAGAATCAGGGGTATTGGGTGGCATAGTAGATAGAAACCTGCACTTGGAATCAAGAAGGTTCATCTTCATGAATTCAAATCCAGCCTCAGACACTTATTAACCCATATGGTACATTGTTATTCCTCAAGGTCAAGAGATTCACAAGATGGCCTCTCCAATGTTTCACAGGTTTCCTCTGGAGCAAAGGGGCCTAACAACATGTAAGTGGGCAGCATGCTGCCTATAACACTTCCTAGTACACCTGGACCAGCTTAAAATGTGATTGGGAAATATTTAACAAAATAAATAGAAATATAATAAAACATACGTAATGCTAATTTGTGATTTTCTAAGTTAGTGTATGAGGCAGATGGGTGGCATTGTGGATAGAATACCTGGCCTGAAGTCAGGAAGACTCATCTTCCTGAGTTCAAATCCAGCCTCAGACACTTACTGGTTGTGCAACTCTGGGCAAGTCACTTAACCCTATTTGCCTCAGTTTCCTCATCTATAAAATGAGTTGAATAAGGAAATAGCAAACCACTCCAATATCTTTACTAAGAAAGCCCCAAATGGGGTCACAAAGAGTCAGGCATGACTGAAACTACCAAACAAGAGGGGAGTCAGGGATGATACCGAAGTCGTGAATCTGGGTGATTGGTAAGATGGTCAGGCTAGCAAAAGAAATATGGACATTTGAAGGAGGAGTAAGCATTTGGAGGAAATATAATGTTGCATCCTGACTTCTGGAGACATTTAGTTGAAATTACATAGTAATTAATATGGGAAGGAGGCAAGCTCAAGGCTCAGCTCTGCTAAAATACTAGCTTGTGACCTTGGACCAGCAATTGATATCTCCAGGACACAGTTTCCTCAACTGTAAAATTTGAGGTTTAGACCAGATAATGATTAAAATACTTTTTTTTAAATTTTATTATAGTTTGCATCATTCATTTCCACAATATTTTGAGTTACATATTTTCTCCCTGTCTTTCCCCCGCCCACTGCCCCAAAACAGCCATCCCAGTGTGTCCCCCCTCCCCCAGTC
>JAQQSU010011524.1:0-12147 GCA_028627135.1 Pseudochirops cupreus
GAGGTTCAGCTCTGGCTCTGTCCACCCTCCGAGTGCTGATGAGATCAGAGGTATCATGGAAGCACAGCTGCTAAAGAGGTCTAGTCCCTAGTGAAGGACAACAATTATCACCTCAGCAGGTGCCCTAAAAAAACCCATGTGTTAGTTAAAAAGCATTTATGATGGACCTACTGTGTTCCAGGCACTGTGCCACATTCTAGGGACACAAAGCAAAGCAAAAACATGGTCCCTGTTCCCAGGAATTTGCATTCTAATGGGAAAGACAACATGTAAACAGCCTTAGAAACTTACTAGCTGTGTAATCTTGGGCAATATTAACCTGTTGGCCTCAATCTCTCCAACCCATTAAAAGGTGGTAATAACAGCACCTGCCTTCCAGGGTTGTTGTGCGATCAAATGAGATAATATCTGTAAAGTGCTTAGCACATAGTTGTGGTTGTGATTTGTCCTTTGTTCTTGTTTCTTTGTTCATTGTTTCTTTGTTTCTTTGACCCTGATGTCAGGGAGATGATGACATCACTTGCAATTGACTTTCATTTGAGTGAGGGAGGGCTGTGCAAGGTCAGCAGTCTCACTTTCTCCTCTAGATCCATCCAGGTCCTGCTATTCATCAAGATGACTGGATATGGCCCAGGATGCAGTGGGAGACCTTGGCCCTTTTAAACTAAGATCTTTTCAGGTTCTCACTTTGAGGCAACACCCATTCAGTGAATAGGCCTCTTTAAGAAGTGGTGCAGTGAATAGAGCATAGGCTCTGGAGTCAGGAGGACTTGATCAAATCCGACCTCAGACACTTAACACAAAACTAGGTGTGTGACCTTGGGCAAGTCACTTAACCCCAATAGCCCTAGGTGCTATATAAATGCTAGCTATGATAATAACAATAATTATTGTCTATATGTACATAATATGCACTATATGGAAATAAGTTATATAAATATACAAAATATATAAAGTGTAAATGGGAAGTAATAGCACTGAGCAAGGGTGGGGGATAAGGACTGATGAGTTGGAAAAGATACCATGAAAGTCTTTCAGAAGGTTAGATTTGAACTGAATCTTTGAGGAGGACAAGGAAGCTAGGCTTTGGAGGTGAGAAGGGAAAGCCTTCCAGACATGAAGGACAGTGAGTGAAAATGCACAGAACTGGATGATGGAGTGTCATGTGCAAGAACAGCAAGAAATCTGGTATATCAATTATAAAGTTCATTCTCTATACTATCATAGAGCCCAACTAGCTGTTGCTAAATAAGCTTCTTATCTCTGTCCTGGAAGACCAGATGTACCAACTCTTTCAGGCTCCTGACTTCTGTCTCTGGCATGGGATTCTTGTCTCTTGCAGATTTTTCAGGGTTCCCCTTTCAGTGACTCTCAGGTGGTGGTTCAAAGTGTGTCTGCCCCTCTCATCACCTGCAAGCGGGAGGGCACCGTTGTGAAGTCCTCTGTAAGTGTGGAGATCCAGCACCTCCAACAGGACCAGGCCTCTATGGTGGCATTCTCTTTTGAAGAGGTAGATATGATACATTCTGGTTCCTAGATGTCACCAGATTCTAGCCTTAGGTCCTGGTTTCAGCTGCAAACATTCTTGACTCCCCTCTCTAATTCTGAGAATCCAGACTTGACTCACCCTGCCCTGTGTGGGTACAGTACCATTAGCACACACACCTTCTTGTGCCTGCAGAAAGGAGCCTGTGCTCTGGGATTGCCCTAGGTGCCAAGACTTTGCTCTCGTCAGATGTACCTAAGCCAAAAGTTTTCTCCCTTGGTTTTTGGCCCAAGTATACATAGTGCAATGTGCAAAGACCACTAGACAGGGAATCCAGAGACCAGGCTCCTAATCCTAGCTCTGCTACTAATGAGTTGTGTGATGTAGGCAAGTCCTTTCCCTTCTGGTTTCTTTCTTTGTAACATAATGATAACTACCTTTCCCAAACTACCTTGCATTTAGCTACTTAGCATAAGTTTACATTGATTCATTTTATATTTAGTGTACATCTATATATATATGTGTGTGTGTGTGTGTGTATGTAAATATATACATATATGTGTATGTATATATGTATATATATAGATATATATTTGGTTGTTGTCCTTCATTCTTAAAGAAGACCAAAATGACATCTATCTTATCTGTCCATATTTATATTTATATATATATATATGTATATATATATATATATACATACATGCATACATTTGCACGCACATATATACACATATTGCATATTTCCCCCCAAGTCCATCTTTTTATTTTAATTTTTGCAAGTACTTATTTTCTCTTCCTCCCTCTTCCCTCCCTTACCCCAACTGAACAATTAAAAAACAAAGAAAAAGAAAAGCCTCCTAACATGCAAAGTCCTAGCAAATCAGATTCACATGTCAGTCATGTCCAAACATGTATGTCTCATTCTGCATTTTAAGTCCCTCACTGCTCTGGCAGAAGGTGGGTCGACTCTTCGTATATTTACATCTGCATATTGTCTCCTCAATTCGAATGTCAGGTCCTTTCAAGTTGTGACCTTTTCATTCTTTATGTACTAGAATACCCTGCACCTACCAGTAAATGGTGCTTATTTCTCTTCTTGATGGATCAATTTCCTTTTAGGTCTGTTGTTCTATATGCTACCTATGTAAAGCCCTTTGCAAAAATTAAAGCACTATTTAAATGTCACTTTTTATTCGCAAGTACTCAAACTTGTTTTGTATAGATTTGTTTGCATATTATCTTCCCCATTAGGTTGGAAGCTCCCTGAGGGCAGCCTTTTGCGTCTCTTTGCATCACTAGTGCTTAGCATAATGCCTGACACATAGGTGATGCTTAATAGATGTTTATTGATTGAGTGAAATAGATCTGTGATCTGCTTGATTTGGGAGCCCCCTCCGAATAATGCAGATCATAACCCATCCATGTCTGCCCATGCTACTTTTGCTCCTATCCTTCCTTAAGTTCATCACAGGGGATCCACCCAATATCCTAGAGGCCATAATAATAATATTGTCATTCCTCTTCCCAGAGCAACTAGTTCTACAACCTTTTTATCTGCCTTCAAACAGTTACTTACGAGGCAACTTAAGGCAACCACTACCATGACAGAAGGTACCCATCCCATCAGAAAGGAAGGACCTAGAAGAAACCTGGAACCCTCTGCCCTTTAGCTGGTTCAGTCAATTTTTTCTTACACAGCTATGGTTGTGTTGGTCACATCTTCCATGTAGCTGGCTCTAAACTGGGATAATCAAGCAAGAAACATTTGTTAAGCATCTACTGTGTGCTAGGCTATGAACTTACAAAGGTAAAAATGAGCCTGCTGTGAGAGCTTGCACTCTACTTGAGACAAAGAGGACAATTGAAAAAATGAAGGATTTGGAAAAGCATTCGCAGGATCCCGGGGACACCCTTCTCTCTGAGTTATCCTTTTAGTAGGGGTTCTTAACCTGGAGTCCATGAATTTTTAAAAAAACACATTTGGCTAACTTGACTTCAGTGTAATTGGTTTCCTTTATAATCCTATACATTTTATTTTACATGTTAAAAAAATTCTTCTAAGAAGGTTTCCATGGGCTTCACCAGACAGCCAAAGGGATCCATATCACAAAAATAATTTAGTACATTTGCTCAGTACCTGAGTGATCCTGGCCAAGTCACTCCCTATCTCTGAACTTCATCAATAATATGAGAGGGTTAGACTAAATGATGTTTAGTTCAAATGAGATAATGACATTTGACAAGGTTAAAGCAGTATGTAATGTCAGTTCTTGCCATCTAAGGTAACTTGGCTCTAAAAATCTTATGACCCGCTCCTGAGACAGTGGATGAGGCAGAGGCTGCTCTACAGAGTTCATCTTCTGTAAGGGACAAGGAGATAAATGAGGACTATTGTCAGAGTGAGATGGAGGCAGATCACTGGGTTGAAAGAGAGCACTTAGCTCTGAAAAAGCCCCAGGATCTTTCCAGAGACAGAAGAATGAAGGAAACCCTTGGCAAAATGTTCTTGTGGTTGAAGTATACTATCTTCTCTCTTTTTTTCCCCCTTTCTCATGCTTTTTCCCTTTGTTCTGATTCTTCCTTCACAACATGACTAATGCGGAAATATGTCTAATAGGATTGTACATGCATAGGCTATATCAAATTGCATGCTACCATCCCCCCTACCACATGCAGGATGGGGGAAGGAGAGGGAAAAAATTTGGAACTCAAAATCTTGAAAATTACCTTTACTTGTATTTGGAAAAAATAAAATACTGTTAAGTGCAGAGGGAAATGTTGCTTGTGGACCTGGAATTTGAGCTTTAGCCGTCAAATGTAATATGCAGACACAGACAGGACCTGAGTCTTTGGATTTTTCTCCCTAGGACATTGTGACTATCATTCAGGCATCCTATGAAGAGAAGAAACTGATTCTAGACCTCTCTGATTTCCAGTAAGTCCCACCAGAATGGGGAAGGGGAGTTTAATGGGGTAGAAGATTCCTTTAATGTCCCATCCCTCTAATTAATTTAATAATTAATTAAGTTAATTTAAACTGAGAGCCTTCTGTATGCCCAATCCTGTGTCTGAAACTCCTTGGGATGCAGGGGAAGATGCAATCCCTTCCTTAAAGGGTAGGAGAGCTGAAGCATAATTTACAAAAAAGGGAACTAACAATACTCTGGAGCATGTGCTGAGTGAAAGGCAGTATGGTGTAGTGAATAGAGTGCCTGCCTCCAGTCATGAAGATCCAGGTTCCAGGCTTGTTTTAGACAGATTTGACTGCATGACCCTGGGCAAATTATTTCACCTCTCAATACCCCAAGCAGCTCTCTAAGACTAAAGGTTGCAAGAGTTGCTCATGACATTAGTTAAGGGAGTTGAGTGTTTTCTATGCCAATGAAATGGATAATCCAAAAATGAAAGTTCTTAGTACCCAATAAAGGGTGTAAAGTAGACAGTAAAAGTGCAGGGGAGAAAGAGATGAGTGAGGATGTTGGAAAGAGAACAGTATCCAAGAAGATGCCAAGATGAGAGTATGCTCTCATGAAGGGATAGTGAGATTGGTCTGGTTGGAGTGAACAGTGTATTCTGGAGGTGGGGGAGCAGATTGGTGAGGAAGGCTGGGGGTCAATGTGGAGGGCCCTGAGGGGCAGGCTGGGAAGCAGTGAGCCATGGAAGGTCAATGATACCCTTTTCTCTATTTTTACAGGATTCAGCACAGATCTTTCTATTCTGTTGCTTCATTATCTATGGTAGGTTTACCCTGGAAGAAGACAGAAGAAGAAAGTGCTTAACCCTGATGGGCAGGTATCCTCATGTCTGGGGCCTAGAGGAAGAAACCAGGCACTGAGCCCAAAGGAAATTAGCTTCTTGCCTCTTTTTGTGCCCTGTTTTGGTGAACCACTCAACAGGATGATCTATGTTTGTGAGGAGAGTGCTTACATCTTAGTATAATGGCAGTTGAACAGGATATGTGAGCTATCTCCCAGCTCCATTCTAACTTGTTATCTGGCCTTGAGCAAAATCATTTCATCCATCCATCCATCCATCCATCCACCCATCCATCCACCCATCCATCCATCCATTCATTCATTCATTCAGTCATTCATTCAGTCATTCATCCTACTTCTGGGATGGGGAAGGATCAACCCCAACCCTACCTAAGGGTTAATGAAAGAATCACTGAATGTGCTTTGCAAAGTATAAACACCAGTACAAATGGGTAGGGAGAGGACAGGTATTATAGGAGAGACAGCCTGGCTTAATAGAAAGAATGCTAAACCTTATTAGGAAGACCTGGGTCCAAATCTCATCTCTGACACTTAAGAGCTGTGTGACCCTGGGCAAGTCACTCCATAATAATTCCTGTGTTATGCAGTTTTGTGAAATTTATGCAAAACACTTTGCACATTGGATAGGTGTCAGTCGATTTTATTATATGGGGAGTAGTTAAGGCAGGAAGGAAGAGAATGAGTGAGGTGGGTGAAAA
The DNA here is from genome assembly GCA_028627135.1 of Pseudochirops cupreus. NCBI lineage: Eukaryota > Metazoa > Chordata > Mammalia > Diprotodontia > Pseudocheiridae > Pseudochirops > Pseudochirops cupreus. The sequence continues at coordinate 5,961 of JAQQSU010011524.1, forward strand.
AAATGAACACAACCCTTGATGGTTTAATAAGCTGGCAGCCATTCAGGCTGATGAGAAGTTGTGGGGAAGGAGTATGTAGACCCAGGCCTTCTCCCTTCCCTAGGAATGTGGAAGATCCATGCATTTGGTTTAGTTTTCTCCCCACCTTGGGGCTCTCTCACTTGTGATTTCTCCATTTGGCAGAGCCAAGAGTTGATCCAGGACTTTCTGAAGAGCCTTACAACCATGGTGGGCATCCCTGTGATCATCTCCCGTAAGTGTCCTTGTAGGGCTCAGGGAGAAGCTGGGTTTATACTCCCAGGCCAAAGAGAAAGGCTGACAACTTTTTTGTCCAGAGTCTCCAAGCTGCCTGGGACAGGAGAAGTTGCAGTGGCAATAGAGTCAGAGAACCTGGGCTTCTCTCCTACACTGTCATTCACTATTTATGTGACCTTGGTCAAATCACTCAACCTTCCTGGGCCTGTTTCCTCTTTCCTCATCTGAACAAATAAAGGAGCTGGCCTAGATCAGGGGTGGGAAACCTTCGGCCTCAAGTCACATGTGGCCCTCTAGGTCCTCAAGCATGGCCCTTTGACTGAATTCAAACTTGAAGTGTGGAAACAAATCCATTTATTAAGGGGAATTCTTCTGGGAAGTTTAGATTCAAAGGGCCATACCTGAGGATTTATTTAGAGGGCCTACTTGTGGCCTCCAGGCTGTAGGTTCCCCACCCCTGGCCTAGATGGATGCTGAGGTTCCTTCTAGTTTAGGATTTGTGACCCTATGACTTATTGGGTGGAATAAAGAGCCTCTGAAGAGGGTGACACACATCTCCTGGAATCTGAAGGGGTTTTCTGCTGCAGTAGAAAAGCCTCTGATAGCCAGGTCAGTCCTTAGGGAGCTGTCCCCATTCCTGAATGATGTTACCTAGCCTGGGCTCCTTAAGCCTTCAAAATCTTGGTTTTCCTCTCTGTAAAATGGGACTAGCATTCATCTACTATGTGCTGTCCTGTTGCTATACATTCTAGGGTCCTAAGGACCTGCCACATGAACTTCTTCCCCGTTCTTTCCCTAGGGCTTGAGCCAGCACTCACAGCACTGTTGAACAGTAAAGGCCTGGACCTCTTTGATCTCATCAATCCTGAAATTCTCACCAGAGAGGTGAGTAAAGAAATGGGGATCCAGGTCTCCATGTGCCTTCCTAACTCCCATAGGCCCAGGGGATCTGATTTGCTACTCATATGACCTTGGGTAGGGTACTCAAGTTCCTTGGATCTCTCTTACTTTATCTGTAAAATGGAGATGGGTAGAAGACAGAGGAGTGGACACAGTGACCTTGAAGATTCTTTCTAGCTTCTAATCACATTCATCCTCTCATTGATTTTCTGTACTTCTCTGGCTCAGGGGAAGATAGTCCCAGAGAAGTACTTGTGTACTTTCCTGGAAGTCTGTGAAATAAGCTATACTTTTTTTTTCTTCATGAGAAGTAAAGCACAGAAGGATATGTCTCCTGAAAACTCTGAGCATCCTGGGAATTTGTTCAAACTATTAAGGGAACATTGCCCTGCCCTTTGCTTCAAGATGGCAATACTTAATGGATCTGTGGCACCTTTGTGATGCTGAGATCTAAAGGAAGGCCCCCTGTGTGTGTGTGTGTGTGTCGGGGAAAACACCTACAGAGGACTGACAGGGGGGCATGGGTTCTGGGGTCAGAGGAATAGGGCTCAAATCCTACCTCTGACATAACACCTTGGGCAACTCATTTAGGTCTCTGAGCCTCAGCTTCCTCGTCTATAAAATGAGGGAGATGGACCAAATCATTGCTGAGGTCTCTTCCAGGTCTAAATCTTTCATCTTATGACCTCTATCCCCCACCCCCACCCATTTCCCTTTTTGTCCCTCTCAGGGTTACCTGGTGCTCCAGATGGACTTTGAATACCCCCAGCATCTGCTAGAGGATTTCCTCCAAACCATCATCTAGAAGAGAGCCAGAGAGGGGCTGCCTAGCCAACTAAGCCAAAGGGAAATTGGGGAAGGCTACCTTAATCTCCTCACCTGTCAAATGGGAATAACCAGGAACACTTTCACTATGGCACCTCACAGGATTGTTGGGAAGAGCAAATGAGCTTGTGGATCCAAATTGCTTTGTAAATCTGCAAAGTTGTTATTATTCTAATTATGCCCATTAGTACTCTCAGTGTTTGGTCCCCCTTGCCTGCAAGGAAATAAGAAACAACCCCGGTGGTATTTGCTGTCTTCTCACCTCCTTCCCCTACTCTACAAGGCCAGAAGCCCTCACAAGCGCCTGTGATATCAGGCATAATGTCATTAAAGCTGAGAGTCACACTACCTCTTTCATGGGAGATGGGGAAAGATGGAGGTGTCTACCTCTGTTCAAAAGCCTTGAGGTAGTCCTACTCTTCCCTCTTTGTCCTTCATGGGTTTTACTTGTGGTCTCTAGTGGTTTGTTTTCATGGCACTTCCTCCAACCCTGTTACTTCTACAAGATAAGTTCCCTTCATTGTAAGATTTCCTTATACCTTCCCCCCCACACCCCTGCCTTCCCCAGTGCTGGGGTCATATGATGGCCACCACCAAGGTTTGAGGACTTCCTACAAACAGAGTCTGAAATTAGGACTGTGGCAGAATCCTAAAGCATAAGGGCTCTAATCCACCTCTGCCACACATGAGCTGTGTGAACCTGTGAGTTCACTTCTGCGGGCCTCACATTTCCTTTCTATAGAATCAGAAAATTAGACAACATGATCTCGAAGGCTCTTCTTAGCTTTTGTAGCCTAAAAGTCTATATTCTAAAATCATTTCTCCTCTCTGAGCTTCAGTCTCTTCATCTGTAAAATGATAAGATTGGATTAGGTTCTTTCTAAAACACTTTTTAGTTCTCATATTCTGCTATTCTGAAAAGCCAGCACAGTAAGAAGCAGTGGTTTGTTGGTTGAGTTGGTGTGGTTTAACAGGACTGTTGACCCTTTAATTCCTCCTTTACTGTACCAGCACTTACCAAATTGATCTCCCTAGAAGACTTCTCTGGTCATCCCACTCCTCTGTTTGAGAACTGCCGATGGTGCCCATGAGATAAAGTCCAGATTTCTCATTTGGCATTCAAAGTCTTTTATGCACTAGCCTCAGCTTATCTAACTCTTGTGTTGAGCCTCTCCCAAAGGATCAGGTCCACTTTAGGAATATTCTCACCTCTCTGATCCATAGGATCCCCTTCCCCTCAACCCCCCTGGAAAATAAATGAGCCCTCCTAATGTGTTGTCACTGACTTCCCAAAAAACTCACAAAAAAGGAAGTCAGCTTTTTATAGGAAACAAAATAGAAGGTATAACAAAGCTCATGGAAAATTAAGACATCTTCCAGTGAATACTGCATTCCTAGGGGCCTGTGTAGGGTCTCAATCACTTATAGTCCTGGGCTAAGTAGGTCTCCTAGCAGGCATTGCCTCTAGGCTACTGAGCAAGGAGAGGGTTGGTTTGGAAGAATTCTCTTCTTCATTGGGTGCTAGTTCTAGATCTTTAGTCCAACCCCCTCAGGTTACACATGAGAAAACTGAGGTCAAAGGAAACTAAATGACTTATTCAAAGTCACATCAGAGGTAGGATATGAACCCAGCTTCTCTGAATCCAGAGTCAAGGCTTTTTCCACCATACAACAGTACCTTTGAGAGTCTGTTAGGCAATCAGGGTTAAATGAACAGTCCAGAGTTACAGAGCTTAGTAAGTGGCTGAAGTCACATTTGAACTCAGGTCCTCATGACTTCAGGGTCAGTGCTCTATCCACTGCACCACCTAGCTACCCCATGTCCTGTGGTTCTAGACAGCTTCCCAAAAGTAGTCATGACTGTCACTCTTCAGTGTTTTTCAGAAGCTATCACAGGAACATAGATTTAGAGCCAGGAAGGCCATCACTCTTAACTCTCTCATTTAGAGATGAGGAAGTTGACCATGAGAATGTTAGTGATTTGTCCAAGATCACACAGTTAGCAAGAGTATAGTTCCTCCAGCCTTTCAGCACAGTGTAGTTACTTACATGACAAGTACTTCAGGGGACTTGACAGCTACCCCCAAACCATTTCCTGTTGTGGGCATTGTTCCACTACTACAGAAAGGAACACTCCAGTTTCCTTGTCTTAGCCAGAGAGGTAGCCCTTGCTGTATCAAAGCTCTAACTCAGTATCCAAAAAAGGGGGCTTTTGCTCTGGAGATTTCCCATGTGTCAAGTTCCTAATAATATCTGTTCACAAAGGCTTGACAAGAGGAATCAGAACTCCCCCACCTCTCACCAAATAAACGTTGCTTGTCTTGCAGACTATAAATGTGAATTGTGAGTGAATTATGATGAATAAAGCCAGCCTAGGCATCAGGGTTCAAGACTTGTCTCTCTACCATACTGGCTGTATGACCCTGCACAAGTCACAACCTCTCAATGTCCACAACAACAATCTAAGACTATTTGAAAAGCAGTAGTCAATTTGAACTGGTAGAGGCAGTTTGGGGGTAAAAATTCCCCTATATCAATGAGTGAAAAGATCCTGACCACTTCCCACTGCTGCCACAAAAAGTATCCCTATTATTATCTCTAAACTGATGTCAATCACCAAGAGAAACCAGGTTTAGACGTGGTGACCCTCAAACCTAATGTTATCTTTCTTTGGGTACCCAGGCAGACATGGAAGGAGAACTTCCTAGAAGTCTGGGGTTAGATGAAAGGCCCCAATGTATTCCCAATCTTCCAAGGGCCAACTTTTTATGATTATTCAAATTATTAAAGACTTTATTTGTTACTCCTAGGGTAGGGGAGAGCAGTATATTTCCCAAGGGAACTGCAGGGATGGGGAAGGTGGGGGAAAGAAAAAGTCCCCACCTCATACTTTTCTCACTTTTTCTCTTATTCCTTCCCTAAATAAGCCTTCTGCTTTGCCCAGAGAGTCCTAATCATTGTTCTCCAAATTTGCCTTATACTTTTCTGGCCTCCATAACTTTGCTCCCAGTGTCCCCTTCCCAACACAAGACTTCTTAGGCAGCTACAAGATGCAATTGATGGAGTGCTGGGCCTAGAGTCAGAAAGAGCTGAGTTCAAATCCAGTCTCAGATACTTATTTGCAGGGTGACTTTGGACAAGTCACTTAACCTCTGCTTCAGTTTTCTCATCTGTGAAAAGGGATCATAGTAGCACCTATCCCCCAGGGTTATTGTAAAGATAAAATGAAATAATATTTGTAAAGCGTGGTGTCTGGCACATAGTAGGCCCTATATAAATATTTGTCATTATTATAACTACTTCAGGCTCTCACTCTTCATCCCACCTGTGCAAATCTTACCTAGTGTTAAGATCTAACCTAAATCCCTCTCCCTTCTACCCTAAACTGTAGTATCTCTCCTTCCTCTGAAGTCACTTGGCCCAAGCACGCCCTGCCTGGTGTTGTTACTCATCTTTTCACGTGTATAATGGGGCCTGACCACTGAGCCCAGTCCTTGTGAGCATGTATAGTGTTAGCAGAGCACACACAGCTGTGTCTATTTCGATTTGTTAACCAAGTGTTGAACAGATGGACTTTTGATTGGCTACTGAGCAATGAGTAGGACTGAATTTAAAAGACTCCTACTGGGCCAACAGCAACAGAGAGCTTCCTTCCCTGGTGAACAGGGAGGACCAGCTGCTTCAGGCTCCTCCAGGTGGAAGAGAACCTCAGTGCCCCTCTCACCCAAAGTGGCCATAATGCCAAGACAGCATGACTGTTGTTGAGAGAGGTAGCAGTAGTGAGGGCCTATTACCCCACCCAGGCCAATTTATGAATGCAGGCTCTGTTCTCTGCCCCTTTTTTTCTCATTCCTTCTTTTTTTTTCCCCTATTCTAATTTTTTTATTTTTTTAAATTTTTTAAATTTTATTTTAGTTTACATCATTCATTTCCATGAAATTTTGAGTTACAAATTTTCTCCCTATCTTTCCCCTACCCATTGCCCCAAAACAGCCATCCCAATGTAACCCCCCTCCCCCAATCTATTCTCTCCTATGTCTTCCCCCCTCACCTCTCTGACTTTTCGGTAGGGCAGGATGGATCTCCCAACCATAGAGCCTGTGTATCTCAGGTTCCAGTTGCATGTAGTTAATAATGATAATAATAATAATTGTATATATATATATATTTTTTTTAACATTTGATTATAGAACTTTAAATTCTAGAT
>JAQQSU010011525.1:0-12147 GCA_028627135.1 Pseudochirops cupreus
GCTGGAGGAATGGGCCAATGGAGGAGAGTCAGTCATCTCAGCTGCTGCTCATCAGGTGAGTAGTCTCGCAAGACTTTCCCCTGAGCTTAGCGACTGGGCTGTGACCCTCAGCACCACAAGTGCTTTTAGACTCACACTGATCCCTACAAGGACCTAGGCTGAGGATTTCATTGGTACAGTGAATTCTTAGGTAAAGACCTTCTTTGACCAATGCAGGTACCTTCTCTTTAACTTATAGTTGAAGGATTTGCCTCAAGCTCTGACAAGTTAAATGACTCTCCCAGGTCACATAACTATTAAATATTTGATGCTGAGTTTGAACTCAGGTCTGCCCTGAGTCTAGGCCCAGAGTCCTTACCCACTGTACCACCTAGCTATAATACTACTACTTACTAGCACTTTAATCATAGGGCAGAAAGTCATGTCATTTCTCTGAGTTTGGGTTTCTGTATCTGTAAAATGAGTGGATTGAACTTCCACTGTGCATGAACTGGAATCATCTTCCATTTCTAATATTCTTTGATCTTAAAATGGGCATTGTTGACTGTGCTCAAAGTTTCTCCATTAAGAGAAGGAAAGTAATTAGATAAAGTAATTCACAATAACATATTATTGACTTGGTATAATAAAATTATCCCACTTTGGATCATTTGTAGGGAAGCATTAGTAAAGGAAGGAGGAAATGAAGAGTTGGCTAAGTTCTCACAACCATTGTCTGGGAAGCCATCTCCTGTGGAGAAGGGACCAGTCATCTCCACCAACTGCCAACCACCTATAACACACAATCAGATGGTCATTAAACATTTATTAAGCATCTGCTGCATGCCAGGTACTGTACTAGGAGTTGAGGATACACAGAAAAACAAAAGACAATCCTTGCTCTCAACAAGCCAGCCTAGCTGAAGCAATAAGGCACCAGGAAGTATCATGAGCCAGGCAGACCAAACACCATCATCTTGGCTACCATCTCCTCTCATCCTCCAATAGAAATAGCCCAGGACCCTAAACCTAAAAGTTGCTGGAATTGCAATACTTCCAGTTCAGTGTCACATGGTTCAATATCAGAAACTGGCATGATTTTATCATGTCATAGAAATGACATTATAAGGAAGAGGCATTAATATTTGCTTTGCCACTGCATCCTAGGGACCATGGGCCCTTTCTGTCTGATTTGCAGCTGAAACTCCCCATATTTGTTGTCTCTCCTATTAGAGTGTAAGGTATTTGAAAGCAGAGACTATCTTAGCACAGTGCTTTGTGTACAACAAGCACTTAATAAATGCTTTATTTTATTCAAAAGGAACTTGGAAAAGTAGAACATTTGGGCTGAATCTAATAAGACTAAATTCCATAGGGATAAGAATAAAGTCTTTCACTTGGCTACAAAAATATAAAATTCATGAGTATAAGATAAGAGAGGCATGGGTAAGTGGCAGTTGTCTTGAAAAAGATCTTGGTGTTTTAGTGGATCGCCACCTCAATATGAATCAGCAGTGTAACACGGAAGCTGAAAAAGTCAATGCCATGTTGGGCTGCATTGACAGGAGGTGATAGTCCTACCACACTCTGCCCTCCTCAGATACCATCTAAGTATTGCCCTCCATTTTGGGCACCATGGTTGAAGAAGGAAGTGAATAAGCAGGTGTGTAGGCAGAGTTCAGTCATCAGAAAGGTGAAGGACCTTGAGTCCATGGTATAGGATATGGGTCAGTTGAAGGAAGTTAGCATGGTTAGCTTGAAGAAGAGAAGACTTAGGTGGCACATGGTTGCTCCCTTCAAGTATTTAAGGGGCTGTCATTTCAGGGAAGGATTAGACTTGTTCTGTCTGGCCCAAGAGAACAGAACCAGGAGCCATGGGTAGAAGGTTCAAAGAGCCAAAAGTAGGTATGATTTCAAGGGGAAAAAAAACCAACTTCCTTCTATTAGAACTGTGCAACAGTGGAGGTCTTTGAACAGAGGGTAGATTATAATAGGGACTCTTTGGTGTATGGTCTGGACTAGCTGGGCCAATGAGCTACCTTTTGACTCTCAAATTCTGTATTCTCTGGGGCAGCTAGGTGGTGGAGTGGATAGAGCACTGGCCCTGGAATCAGGAGGACCTGAGTTCAAACCTAGCCACAGACAAATCTGTAATTCTATGCTTCTGTGATGCTGGCTAGTGGAGAAAACTTGGGAAACTCACAGACCTATTAAAATTTGGGAAAGCTAGTTTTCTTGAAAGATTTACTTACAAGTAAATTAAACTTTCCTGCAAGGTTTTACCTTCATATTCCAGAACTGTAAAAAGGCCAATTCCTAAAGAAATGTTTTCATTCTTTTATGGGGAAACAATTAACAAGATCCATCTGTGGCATGGATTAGAAAATTCCACTGTGGTGTTGGCAGTACTAACCCTGGCACAAAAACTGAAGGGGAAAAACTAACCACAAACCGTTGAAAGGTACTAGGAACAAAGATGAAATTGATTGGCCTGATTTCATTGTCCACACCAAGGGAAAAGAGGAGATGAGAGGATGAAGTAAACAGAGAAAATGCATGGTGAAAGGTGTGTCTGATTGAGGCAAGGTACTTTCTCAAGCAGTTCTGATATTGCATCTACTTTTGTTAGAAAGACAGTGCTCTCCGTATTCCAAGCATCCCAAGGACAAGTTGATTGACTCAGCAGGTTAACTAGCAGAAGCCTTGTCAACAAAGATATAGGATGGGGAGGGTTAGGTGCAGTCTCGTCTCCAGCCGAATGACCCCTAAGCAGGTTACTTTACCAGCTTAAAGTCTATAAAAGGAGAGGCCTGAACTAGATCATCTCAAATGCTTCTCCCAGGCCTAAGTCTATGTTCCTTTGAGTCCAGAGACAGGGGTAGAGGGGAGCTGAGGTGTCAATTCAGTGAAAAGGGTCACTTGCCAAATTATGAAGTGGATCATAGGAGGTAGAGACCAAAGATGCTTTAGAAATCAAACAGTCCAGCCCTCTTCTTCTGCAAATCAAAGAACTGAGGTCTCAAAAGATTAAGTAATTTCCCCAGTATCAAAATTTACAAATCTAGAATTGTGGGTGGGAAAGAGAAGAATCAGGACAGAAGCTAACAGAAATGAAAAGAAAATGTCCTTCAAGGTCTAGCACAACTCAGGAGGCAGGGTAATATACTAGTGAGAATACTTTGTCCAGGTGTTCACGCATACCTGGAATGTTCTGCCTCCTTACCTTTGCCTCTTAGGACCTTTGCCCCATTCAAGACTCAGCTCAGGTGTCCATTTCTGCCAGAAGTTTCCCATGGTCCCCCTAAAATGTTAATGTGCTCTCTCCTCAAATTATCTTGCAGTTACTTATTCTGTTTTCTATCCCTCCCAGTAAAATGTAAACTCTTTGAGGGCAGGAAACAATTTTCGATAAGCTTTTATTGAGCCCTTGTGCCAGGACGTGGGGATGCAAAGACAAAAACCAAAAGCTCCTACCCTCCAAGAGCTTACATTTTATTGGGGAGAAATAAGTGTATACCATGATAGATAAATATATGATTTATACAAAATGTACACGAAGTAATTTGGGATGAAGTAGCACTACCAACAAAGGGAAATCAGAAAAGGCCTCATGTAGGAGGTGGCATTTGAGCTGAGATTTGAAGGGAACTAGAGATTCCTAGAGGTCTGAGAAAACAGAGAGCATTTCTAGAATAGGATATAGCTTATGCACATGTGTGGAGGTGGGAGATGAAATATCATTTAGAGAAACTATCAAGTGTATCAGTTTGTCTGTAACCTTGAATACATGAGTGGGGAGTTATGGAAAAATCAGTTCAGAATGAGAAGATAGAAGTGGATTATAAAGGGCTTTAAATAACAAAAAGCAATTTTATTTTTTGTCTTTGTATCTCCAGTGGCCTAGCCTAATGTAAGTACTTAATAGATGTTTGTTGAATTGAACCGAAATTCCAGCTTTGGCATTTACTACCTAGTTACCCTAGGCAAGTCACTTCCCTTTTCTGAATTTGTTTCATCAGCCATAATATTGGAATAATAATAGCCTCTACTGCCTAACTTGCAGGACTGTTGTAAGGAAAATATTTTTTGAGCATAAAGGCATTATAGATCTGGGGGTTATCATTAGAAGTCAGGTACACACGAAGCTCACAGAGAAGAAGACTGGTTGCCACATTAACAAAATGTGCCTTTCAAAGTTTCCTTTGGAAAATAAATTGGGATGAGCCAGCCACGCTCCCTCTAGAATCTTAAGGGGGCGAGCTAGATGTCCTTTGTACAAGGAAAGGCCAACAGACAGAATAGTAGGAAGAAATATAGTGACCTCTACCCCTATGTTCCCTCTTCCCACCAAAAACAGACAAAAAAAACCTTTAAACAGATCTAGAAAATACACTAGACCAAATCCAGATTTGAGAAAAAGTCTCAATGAGTCATTTCTCCAACCTAGGTCAGCATAGAGAGGAAGACAGAAAGGTCTATGGATAATGAAGAAAAGGTCTGATGGGGGATGCCAAACAAAGCATTCCCATGTCCAGGAATTGAGGCTGTGCAAGACAAAGTCCCAGAGCCATACTGCAGCACAAAGACTTCATGCAGGACACAGGAACAGATGCCAACTGTCAGCTTTATAGCTCATTACTCCATTCCAGGCCACAGATCCAGGGCATACTTAGAAGGGGACCAGGGTTCAAGGGTAGCTGTCACAGGCCCTTGGCTATGTAGTGAGTGCTAAGTTCAGAAACTAGCAGAGCTATGTGGCTCTGACCCCAGGAACAGAGCAAGGTCTCAGTTCCAGCTCCTAGTCCAGTCTGAAGTTTGAAGAGGAATTCCAGGACAAAGAGAAGGCCCCAGTTTTATCACTCTGAACTGGCAGGGCTTCCCAGCAGTCTATTGAAACTCTAAAGAAGGCAAGCCCACAGGTCTACTGTATAGAGCAAAACCCAGATCAGGAACTTGTAGAGCTTAGACAGAGAAGGGGGAATGGAGTGGTGGTGGTAGGGAGAGTAGCAATCAGACTTGCTTTATAGTAAACCATTTTGGGAGCACTGAAAGCTTATAGGTCCCCAGCCTGAGCTGTCCATGTGATCCCGGAATAACACAACATTCAATGCCCCAAGAAAGCAGCTGTATAACCAGCCCAGACATTCTCGCCACAAGTGGACAGAACCTAGCGTAATATAAAGGCTGAAGTTTGAAAGTAAGCTGGAAGAATAAGCAAACAAATAAATAGAATCCCACCATAGAGAGCTATTATGGTGGGAAGGATATCTGAAACACAAACCCAGAAGCAGAGAATGACTCCAAAACATCTACAACAAAGTCTCAACAGAAAAACACGACTTGGGTACAAATTCATCTAGAATTCCTCGAAGGGATGAAATTTTTTTTTTCATAAATTGGAGAACATAAAAGGGGAAAAAATTTGAAAGGAAATGAGGGCTATGGAAGAAAGAATTGGAATGGAATTTAAAAGCTCAGAACAAGAAGTACAAAATCTTACTCAAGCAGTAAACTTCCTGAAAATTAGAATGGACCAAATGGAAGCCAATGACTTCAAGAGACAACAAGAAATATTAAAATAAAAAGAAAAAAAAAGAAGAAAATTTAAGGTATCTCAAAGGGGGAAAAAACTGAACTAAAAAACAGGTTGAGAAGACAAAATATCTAAATGCCTGTAGCACCAATGCAATATTCACAGCACCAAGAGTGACTGTAAATATGCTGGTATAGTTTTCAATTACAAAATATAACAGACTCTCCATATAGAAGACAGAAGTAAAACATTTATTCAGACATCAGAAAACCAACACCCAGAAACTGAATCCATCATATCAACAGAGAGGTTAACACACCACCACGCAGCAAAGAGCCACACCATCCTATAGCCTTCCCATAAACCAACACTCATTAGCCTAGCTGTCACAGCAGGGGGCAAATACTCACTAGCCTAGCTGTCTCCCTAGGTGAGTCCTCTCTCTCCCACCGTTTAGCTGCTCTGACTCCCAGCTTCCTGTGGGTTCTGCTCCATCCTTCAGCAAGTTCCTCCCACCATAGGCTCCATGTGATTACATTCAGCTTATTAGGGGGCGTGAAAATCTTCAAATCAGGGAAGGTCTTTAAATTCCCATTATCATTACAATGCCATGGCCACAAAAAGAGCCTGGACATCATATTTCAAGAAATCGTGAAAGAAAACTACCCCAAACTGCTTAGAATCAGAGGGCAAAGTAGAAATAAAAATAATTCACTGGTCACCTTTTGAAAGGAACCCCAAGATGAAAATTCCTAGGAACATTATAGACAAAATCCAAAGCTTCCAGGTCAAATAAAAAAAAATGCTAAAAGCAGCCAGAAAGAAAGAATTCAAGTACTGAGGTACCACAGTAAGGGACATGATTTAGTAGCAACTACTTAGAAGAAATAGAGAGCTTAAAATACAATATTCTAGAAGGCAAAGGATATATGCATATAGCCAAAAGTAACCAGAAAACCTAAATGTAATCCCATAGGGGAAAAAAATAGATTTTTAATGAAATAGAAGACTTCCAAGCATTCCTGATAAAAAAGACCAGAGCTACACAGAAACTTTGAATTACAAACACAGGAGTCAAGATAAACATAAAAAAGAAATTACAAATGAACCAAGTGATTAAACAAGGATAAACTATTTACCTTCTACTATGGGAAGGTGATACATGTGCCCCCTCCAAAACCTGTTATCCTTAAAAGTCATAGGGAGAAAGCTTGAAAGTAGTTCTGTTATATCTAGATAATCTTTTTAAAAATTAAATTATTTGTTTTTAGTTTTCAACAATGATTTCCATAAGTTTTAAATTTTCTCCCCCTCTTTTCCCCCTTCCTCCCCAAGATGGCTTGCAATCTGATATGGGCTCTACACATATATTCCTATTAAACACATTTTCACATTAGTCATGTTGTATAGAAGAAAAATCATGAGAAAGAAAAACAAAACAAAAAAAGAAAATAGTCTGTTTTGTTCTGCATTCCAATTCCATAGTTCTTTCTCTGGATGTGACTGCCATTTTCCATCATATGTTCTTTTTTTTTTTTCTTTTTTTGCTTTTTGGAGGGGGAAGGCAGGGCAATTGGGGTTAAGTGATTTGCCCAAGGTCACATGGCTAGTAAGTGTTATGTGTCTGAGGCTGGATTTGAACTCTGGTCCTCCTGACTCCAGCGCTGGTGCTCTATTCATCATGCCACCTAGTCACCCCCATGTGTTCTTTGGACTTGTTTTAGGTTCTTGCATTGCTGAGAAGGGCTAAGTCTATTAAAATCAATCCTCACACACTGTGGCTGTTGCTGTGTACAATGTTCTCCTGGTTCTGATCCCCTCACTCAGCATCAGTTCATATAAGTCTTTCCAGGCTTCTCTGAAGTCCGCATGTTCATTTCTTATAGCACAATAGTATTCCATTACATTCGTATACCATACCTTGTTTAGCCATTTTCTAATTGATGGGCATCTCCTCAGTTTCCAGTTGTTGGCCATATATCTAGATGATCTTAAAAGAAGAACTGGAAGAGAGTGGAAGCAGAATGCACTAGGGGTAAGGAGAAAGGAAGGTTAGGGGAATTATCTCAAATAATCAGAATGTACAAGTAGAAATCTGTGAAAACAAAAAAGAAAGGGTAGGTGAAGCAGCTGACAGTTGAACCTTACTTTCATCTGAATTTATCAAGGGAAGAAAGAATATACACATATATTAAGGGAGGGATTTGTCCTAAGTAAAACAAACTCTAATCAAGGATGTACAAAAATATTTATAGGGTTGTTTTTTGTGTGTGTGGTAGAAAAGAATTAGAAAATGAAGGAATACCCATCAATTGGGGAATTGTTGAACAAATTTTGGTTTATGAATGTGATGGAAAACTATTATGCTGTAAGACATGATGAGCAAGTTGGTTTTAGAAAAACTTGCATGAAATAACAAAGGATGAAGTAAGCAGAACCAAGAGAACAACATATACAAAGGCAACAACATGGTAAAGTCAAACAGCTCTGAAAGACTTAGAAACCCTGGTCAGCATATTGATGGACCATAATTCCAGAAGGCTAATGATGAAGCATGCTACCCATCTCCTGATAGAGAGGTAAAAAAAAAACTCAGGCTACAAAAAGAGATAAATCTTTTTTTTAATGACATAGACAATGCTGAAATTTGTTTTGCTTGATTATACATTTTTGTAAAAAGGGTTTTGTTTTTCTTTTTTTTTTCTTACTGTGTGTGGTGGTGGTGGTGGGAGGGGAAAGAGTAGGAAAGGGGGAAAAAGTATTTTTTACTGATTGAAAAAATAAAATTTAATTCAAAAAGAAAGATCCTCACAATTGGTGTTTTATAAAGTTCTCCTTTTCCCTATCAACCTTGGCCTATCAGTGTTAAATAATATATCCCAATAAATGGGTATTTAATCCATATAACAAAGACAGAAATCTTAAGTGTCCTAAGTCATCTCGCTGTGGCACCAGAACTTTCCTTAGGGTTTGTAACCCACTGGTTATGGTTGGTTTTTGCCCGTGGGGCCTGAGTCTCTAAGGATGAGATTGTCAGTTCCAGTCAAATCACTTCCTGTCTCTGAGGCTGTTTCTTCATCTATAAAATGGAGATAATAATATTATACTGTCTAACCCACTGGATTATTCTAGGGAAAGTACTTGTAAAGCCTGAAGTGGATGAAAGAGAAGAAGGGAAGAAGCCAAGCACAAAGGAAACAAGCATTTATTATGTGTGTTGTATATATTTAGTATTGTGCCAAGTGGTGGGAATACAATTACAAACAAAAGGAAAAATAGTCCCTGCCCTCAAGGAGCTTACATTTTCATGGAGAAAAATAACACATAGAAGCAACTGAAAAGGTGGTTGGAGACTGAAATCCAGCCTGGGCCCCATCATTAAACAGAGGCTCCAAGAGAAACTCACAAATGGGAGAGGAGCATGTGCCCTACAGAGGGGTGTTCCATATTTAGAAAGTCACAAGGTGGTTGGATATTGCAGGATGAGGAGACCCCAAGCACTAAAAGAAGTTTTGGGATGAGAAAGTATAGTTTAGAAGTCCAATGGGGATTATTCTTGTAAAAAGTCTTAGTGACAAAATGGAGTAATGGGTAGAAGTTTCAGTGAAGCAGATTTCAGCTTGCTATAAAGAAAAACTCTCTAATAATTACAGTTATTCACAAGTGGAGTAGCTCTGGGCTGACTCTAGATTTAGTGGGCTCTCCGTTACTGGAGCTCCGACTATGTGCCAAGGCACATAGATGGATAGGGATCTCGTCAGGGGAGCAGAGAACACAAAAGGCCAAATCCTACTGTTCAGATGAAGAGGGGGTGGGGTAGGAAGGAGATATCTGGGTGCCTGGAATAGTTCAGCAAATGGAATAGGGGATAAAGGGTAAAGTTTACCTGAATGCATCCATTAAAGTAGTGTCTAGCACTTTGACCATTGGACTATATCCAGTTGTATGCTGGCAAATGTTTAAGCTGCCTTAGCACATACTAGGAGCTTAATAATGCTTGTTGAGTGAGTGAATGGAATCCTCTGTGCAAATCCTGCTCACCAAGTCCCTAAGCTTTAATGTCTGACACCTCGAAGCACTGCCTCCTCTTTCTTTGATCTCTCCCCAATCAGGAAGGATTTTCCATCTTGCACATCACATAGCACTGAGCCTTAGCTATTGTATAATGTGCTAGAATTATATAATACTATGTAATATTTGTGTTAGTGGCCAATCTCCCCATTAAACTACAAGTGAGCTTTATGAAGACTAGGCTCAGGGACTGTGTCTTAAATAAAAAAAATTTTTTTAAATCTCTCTCAGTATCCAGTGCAGTGATCTGTACATAGCAAAAGTTATAGATATCTGATTACAGATCTCTTCCAGGAATTTCTGCAATGTCTTAAGGCTTATCACTTGGTGTAGTGGTAAATGTTTAACATTTCTCAAAAAAAAAAAAGTACACTCTACATACTGTTTAATCTGCAGTATTAACATTTTCTCCATTACTTTCTTAAATCTAGATCAGTGGTGTCAAACTCAAAAGGAGACCACTAATCCATACAAAAAGATCCCTCTGGAGTACATACTGACTTAATTTTAAAATATAACATTATCTATGTCTTATGGTAGTTTTATTTGTTTTGATGAATATTTTCTAATTAATTTCCAATTAATCTGGTTTGAGTGACACTGAGAAGTATTACAGGTCACATGTTTGATACCTCTGATCTAGACAATCAAGAAAAAAACAAATCAAACTCTGAATTGTAGCATTTGCCTATTTCTGAGGTGTAAATGTTTTCACGGAAAATTTAACAATCAGCTCTCATTAGCCAATTTGAATATGTACTAGCACACTCCTTAAGCGTTCTATACAACGGTTGTCCACAAACAAGGAGCATCTGAAGGACCACATCATTCATAAGGAATCTCTCCTTGACCTGAACTTTGTATCTCTTCCATCACAGTGGCAAATATTTTTATGGGGTGTAAATCTTCCTGTTGTACTCCTCATGTGATGTTATCAGAATGTCACTGAACAGGATTCTTTCTATTGTTACATTTTCAAAGGAATCTTGAATGATTAATATACAGATGGGACATATTTAGTTATAAAAGAGCTCATGATGTAGAGGTTTTACCCCAGGTGAATACTTTTTCATCATCACCAAAAAATAAGCATAATGGATTCATATGTTCTCTACATTTTTCAGTATATTGTGAAATAGTAAAGATATGGTCTGTGGTTGAATATTCTTTGAAAAAGCCTACTTGTTTCCTCTTAATAAAGTATCATCATTGAGGATATTCTGAATTTGTGTATAGATGACCCTTGTATTTTTTATACATGGCAGAGCAGGCACATAGTTCAGTTGTCATTGATGCTTTCTTGGTCCTCCCCCCCTCCTTTTTTTTTTTAAAGAATCAACAAAGTCTAAGTTTTATTTCATGTCTTTGGTACATTCCCTTCCTTTGGATACCTTGAAAATCAGTTCCTTAATGCCCTGACAATTGTGTCAATTCTTTTGTAGGCACCTCAGGGACTATAATATTCAGGTCCAAGTATGATGATTCCTCTATTCTTGGTGGGAAAAAAAAAGGTTTTTTTAGTAATAATTTTTACAAACTTTTTTTTTCATTTTTCTTTTGTTTGTAGTTAGTCCTCTTTCATTTTATGCCCTTGGGATGACTTTGTTTTGTTTAATATCTTACTAAAGTTTCTTTAGATTCTTTTTTACCTTTCCCTGCTTTAGGAGATAGCTCATAATCATTCATCATAAGATTTTATAGATAATTTTATATCCTTTTTTTTCAGGTTATATAATTTTTTTTTCTCAACGACTTATTTATTTACTTTTACTTTACAGGATTCAGTTCCACAATCCCTTGAGTTTCAGATTTTCTCCCCTTTCTTCACCCTGTCCCCATGGCGGCATGCCATCATGTATAGGATCTGCAAATACTTTCACATTGTACAGTAGTCTGGCTGTATAGAAGGGTTGTAACCAATGAGTGAAAAAAGGGGGGAAAAACTGGGAAAAAAGAAACAAAACCAAACATGGAAAAGAATGACAGCATGTATTGCTTCAGTCTCCATTTAAACTCTAGTCTTTCTAGATCTTTCTCTGAATGTAGACATCTCCTTCCATCCTGAGACATGTAGAGTTGTCTTATAATTGTGCATTCACACATATGATGTGTCTGTGATTGTGTACAAATTTTTCCTGGTTCTGCTCTTCTCACTCAGCATCAATTTGTATAAGCCTCTCCAGGTAATTATGAAGTCCATCTCCTTCCCATTTCTTATAGCACAATAGTATTCCATTACATTCATATACCATGACTTGTTCAGCCATTCCCCAATTGATGGGCAACCCCTATATTTCCAGTTTTTTGCCACCACAAAGAGAGCCGCAATAAATATCCTTGTACATGTGGGTCCTTTTCCCACTTTTGTGATCTCTTTGGGATATAACCCCAAAAGTGGTATTGCTGGGTCAAAGGGTATGCAATTATTTATAGCCCTTTGGGCATAGTTCCAGATTGCTCTCCAGAATGGTTGTATCAGTTCACAACTCCACCAACAATGCATTAGTGTTCCAATTTTTCCACATCCTCTCCAGCATTTGTCATTTTCCTGTTTTGTCATCTTA
>JAQQSU010011526.1:0-12146 GCA_028627135.1 Pseudochirops cupreus
AGACAAATGATATCTATATCTCTCTCTTTCTGCATATATATTTATATCTATAGAGAGAGATGTATCCATTTATATATCCATAGATGGATACACACACCAGCACATATATACATAGACACATGTATTTATATATGTATGTATGTGTGTATGTATGTATGTATATCTATCTATAGCTACATCTACCTGACATTTGTGTTCCTGAAAAATTGCTGTCTTGTTAAATAAGTTGTTCCACATGGAGTCATATATTCCATATAGAGTTTAAAGCTGAAAAATGAACTTTAATGATTATCTAATCTCACCCCCACCCCAAGAAATGAGGACTCTTAGAGAAGTAAAAGGAAAGTCAAATGACTTTTCCAAGTCACATAGTAAATGACTACACAGGAATTTGAACCTAATTTTTCTTATTCAATGCACAGAGCCTTTTATTATGCCATGCTGAACAAAACAACTCATCTGCAAGTGTATGCTAGCTGTCTTATTATTGAGGAAAAGTATAAGAGAGATAGGACTGTAGGTAACTGATGAGTGGCTGCAGAAATAACAGCAAAAGCAGGCTGTTTGAGATCTTAGTAAAAGATATTAGTTCGCCTCCTTAGTAAGAGAATCAGTAGTGAATATTAGCCACCACTCTCCTAAGCCTGGAATTAACTCTTTATGTAAAAAGAAAATACACACACACACACACACACACACACACACACACACACACAGAGGTTGTTAAACAATTGAGCCCAGTTGCCTCATTAGATATGGACAGGATGTGGGAGGCAAGATTTCCTAATTCCTATTTTCTACTCTTCAACTGATTCACGTTGTGAGCTTAAGCAAGCCAGGAAACCTTTTTTTGTGCCAGTTTCTTCAAGTGTAAAATTCCAGAAAAGTAAATGCTTAATAAATGCTGTTGACTGACTAGCAACAATATTTGACATTTAAGGGTACAGGTCACAAGCAATCTAAGTTTGAGGAAACATTAGAAAGGGGTTAAAGGGTATAAATGTGTACGTATGTGAGTAGGAATCTGAGGCAATGTGATGTGTTGGAAAGAACACCGAGTTTTGAGTCAGAGGAGTTGGCTTCAAACACCATGCTGAGTTACTTACTGCATGTGTGACCTTGGGCAAATCATTCAGACCTTCTTGGCCTGTTTTGTCATCCAGAAAATAATGGAGTTTGGAAGGATGATCACTAAGGTGCTGTTTAGCTGAAAATCCTAGGATTCTATGTATATGTCATGTCACTAAGTCAGCAAGTATTTATTAAGCACTTATTCTATGCCAGGTACTTTGTAAGCTCTGGAGTACAAAGAAAGGCAAAAACAGGGGTGGCTACGTGGCACGATGAATAAAGCACCAGCCCTGGAGTCAGGAGGACCTGAGTTCAAATCCGGCCTCAGACACTTAACACTTGCTAGCCCTGCGACCTTGGGCAAGTCACTTAATCCCAACTGCCCAGCCTTCCTCCCTCCAAAAAAACAAAACAAAACAAAAAAAAGGGCAAAAACAGTCCCTGCCCTCAAATAGGTCACATTCTAATGGGGGGAAACAAAGTGCAAACAACCATGTACCAACAATATAGCATATGGTTCCTATCCTAGAGGAAGTTATGATCTATTTGGGGAGACATTTTGAAAAGTAAGATGACTCTACAAGAGCTAAGGATCAATGAAAGAAATAACATGAGATGTCCCAAATGATGAATGTGTGTGTATGTCTTTGTGAGCGAAGAAATGGAGATAGGAACAATGTGTTAAAGAAATATAGAATACATGAGTTCATCAGGATTTGAAGGTTCATGTAAGGGAACGGTAAGACATAAAGACTATGTTTATTATTAATGATGAGTAGGAGAAGAATGTGACAAAAGAGTTAATGTCCTATTGCAGTGAGGGGATTAGAAGTAGATACAAGATAGACATCTAATAATAACTGAATATTGTGTCACTTCTTATAGTAAGGCATGACTAATTCCAAGTCTAGCAATACATGACCTTTCCCTCATGACCTTTCCCCAGGTAAGAATAAGAGGTTCTTAAAATGACCATTCCAGGGAGATCAAAAGTTACATGGGCCTATGCCTATTGGGACAACTCTTGCTTTTAAAGCATTCTATCCCCTGCCTCTATCATAAATAAATGACATAGGGGGCTCAGTATCATTAACAGAGGGCCCTGTACTTTTCAATTGCTTCTGCTACTCCTTTCTCTCATATGCTCTAAAGCATTCCTAGCCTGCACTTGCCCAGACCTTGGGAGCCCTACATTTGTTTTTACAGGAATCAGAAGATGGGAGAATTGAGCAAGAGAAATTAAGTGACTAGTCCAAGGGCACAGAACAAGACAAGGACAGAGTTAGAAATAGAAGTCTAACTTCCTGACTTTTAGTACTCCTCCCTGGTATATGTGATGTTATTTAGAGAGCAAGATAGCACTGCCTGGAAGACCATTTCTTTCAGAGAGATAATAATGATCCCAAATTTTACTGGAATTTAGAGCTGAATACAATTTTAGAACATATTCTTCTAGTAGAAGCTTTATGGTTTTGACCCTTAATCCCCACACACATACCAAGGGACCTCATACCAAGTATTTGTGCAAGCAAACTGCTTAAAGAAACTCTGTGAAATGGAATCAAGGGGTTTGGTCACACCAGGATCACTCAGGGGAGTGTTCCGTACATGATGTTCCATGTTTACTCTTCCAACTACTAAAATAGCAGGAGATTTGTAAGAGATTCATAAGCTCCAAATCCCAGTTTATGATAGCAAGGAAACAGAAGAGGCTTCTAAAGATTATTTGGATAGAACAGTGTGTCAACAGCCCAAAGAAAAGGACCCCCTTGCTCCCTGCTCTACTGGAACCAGCCACTAGTAAGTCAGCTGAGGTCATTTAATAACCCACTGAGCTTAATTCTTCTTGCCAGGTAGGAAATATTAGGTAAACAAATTACATTTGTGGGTCATTGGAAGATTAGGAGTTTTGATTAAGTGCATTAAAAACGTGTCAAAGTTGAAAAGTTACTCTTTTGTTTGAGCTAGAATTTGACCCAGTTCTAAACAAAATGGTGGAGAGTGTTCTTGTAAGAATGCTTGGGTTAGTATCCATCAAGACTAGAAGAGGAACAATCAATTGAGCTTATATAATTTGTATAAGGATAGAAATGTCTCATGACTCCTTAGACTATTTACACTTAGGACTTGCTCTGATACTTGCTCATAGATTTATAGTGTTGATTTTTTCCATAAATAGAAAGCAAATAAATGAATGAATTTTTTTTAAAAGAATGAATTTTTAAAAAATGCTTAGGACTTCCTATGGGTGAAGGGGTTTCAACACATTACTAAATATACTAAAATATAAAAAAATATATATTAATATAATATTACTAAATATACAAAGTACTAAAGCAGGGGTGGGGAACCTGCAGCCTCAAGGCCACATATGGCTGTCTAGGTCCTCAGGTGTGTCCCTTTGACTGAATCCAAACTTCTCAGAATAAATTCCCTTAATAAAAGGATTTGTTCTGTAAAACTTGGACTCAGTCAAAAGTCCACATCCAAAAACCATGTGGCATTGAGGCCACAGGTTCCCCACACCTGTACTAAAACAAAATAGTTCATACCCTCCAGGATTTTGTATTCTAAAAGGGATGATAATACATAGAGGAGACTGGAGATTGAAGGAAAGGGATTTTTGTTTGGATGGTCATGGAGATGCTGAGTGGAATAATAGAGCAGTCCTTCAACCTTTCAAGTGGCAAGGGTAGTGTTGATATGATTGCAGTTCTCAGAGAAAGAGTTTGGGCATGGGAGTACACAGATGATGGCAAAAGGGAAATGCCCAGGTGGCTCCAAGGAGATCTGGGCTGAGAGGCTTATCTCCTTTCGGACAGCATCTCTGAAGTTCCATTTTGGAGAGAAAAGAAAGCTGGCTCGTGGAGCAAGCATGGGGTTCATCATGGGAATTTGTGCTGAATAGTAGCTGTGTTTAACCAACCCTGATGAGACTTTTTCTGTCCTACTGACTTTTTGTTGCCTGTGATCTGGAAAGTTGAATACAGAAATAAATTTTCTCACCTAAGAATTTTTAGGACTCAAAGGAAGAAATTTTGTGTAGAAGTAAAATTGCATATCCTGGTTTCCTGCTGCCTGAGAACTTTTCAGGTTTGGTCTTTTTTTTAAACCTGAGGCTCTTCTCTGTTTCTATGAGAGAGTTTGGTTCTATGAATATAGGTCAGTGAACATCATAGTGTGTAGCCTGGCATACTTTCCCACATGAGTGGGGAAGGTGCCAGGCTAATTGAAGTCAGGCAGTGTGGTACGCTGACTCTGGAGTCAAAGGACCTGCCTTCCAACCTTTGATGCTTTACACCATGTGTCATATCGGCCAAGTCACTTAATCTACCTAAGCCTTATTTTCTTCATCTATTGTGTGTGTGTGTGTGTGTGTGTGTGTGTGTTGGGGGGAGGGTGTCAAATTAAATGGCCTCTGAGGTCCCTTCCATCTTTAGATTCTATGATCCTATAGTTTTCCATGACATCTTTCTGGGGTCCCACCAGTACTTAATACTCTCTCTCGATCACTCTATATTTATTTAACTTCTCCATATACCTCCCAACTCTAAATCAGAGGTCCTTTTATAGGATCCCTCTCCATCAGGCTGAAAGATTCGAGTCATTTATCTAATTGTTTCTTTGTTTAGTCACTCATTTATTTGTTTTTTAAAATCATTCGTTATTTATTTCCTTATTTCCTTTTTTATTTATCATCAACTTATTCATTCATTCTTTTAGCTATTTATCAATCTTTTGATAACTCTATCTTCTGTCTATTTATCTATCACATTGGATCTCCTAGCTTGCCCAGGCTGGAAGTGCAGAGACTGATCAGTGACCTGATTATTGTCCAGGAGCTTTGAAATGCTCCATTTCTGACGCTGGCTGATTCATTCCCCGCTTTGAGGCAGTCCCTGCCATCAAGGTCAAAGTTAGTGCCCATGTCAAAATGGTTTCAACTCAGATCTCCTCAGCTCAAGAGATTACTCATCCTGGGTGTCTCCCATGGGGGGGAGGGGGATTGAAGATTAAAGATTACCCATCCTGCCTGACTAAAGTCATTTTCTATACCAAGAGCAAGGTCTGTGTTCAAATTGTTCCACTCAGTTAGTTGTACTTTTTCTATCGTATTTCTTCTATGTATTTCTTTCTATAGTCTCTCAAAATCTTATAACGTTAACAATCAAGACTCCCTTTCCCCCCATCAAATCCCTCCAACCAAAACAAAATACTTATGCCTTCTGCTAAGCAGCCAGGTTTATGACACCATCAGTAAACTTGACTTTGTCAATACAGCAATTAATGAAGTTTAACTACCCTGACTATCAGTATTAGCCAGTCAGTCACTGATAGACATTTTGCGATCAAATCCTGAAGAACATGGTAGTAAATTCAATGGGAGGATACAAAGAAAAATATATGGTCCCATAGGAAAACTCAGGATAGGTAGGCTAAAAATAACAACCACAACCACAACCACAACAACAAAAACCATGTGAACACACGAAAAGAAAGTATAAGCCAAGCCCTAAAGATTCACATTTTTCCTTTTTTTTTTTACCCTCTTGACTATGGGGCATTTTAATTTTGTCTTTTTTCCCCCACAGATGTGTCTGTATTCAGTTGCAAATGAGGTAATTGCCATACAATTATGAGTAGATTATAATTAATTTGTAAAAATTGTGAAGTGCCTGTAGATGATGTCAGTCATTTCTGTGGCATAAAAAGGCTGGCTATGATATTAGGAACAAAGGGGGAGCTTCTGAATGTAATTACTTGATAAAGAGGCTTTCAGATCTGTGCTACTTTGCAGTGTTTTTGTAAGACTCAAATGAGACAATGTCTGTCAAACTCTTGGTAGCTAAGAAGTACTTGTCTCAGTCCGTCATCCAAATGTGAGCTTCACTATCTCCCCTCTCACAGTTTTGCCATGTGAATAAGGTGGCATTCCATGGCCAGAAGGGTAGAGTGAAAAGAGAGCTGTACTTGGAATCCGGCAAAATCTAGGTTCCAATCCTGCTTCTTGACATTCAGCAGGTGAATGGCCATGGGGGAGTCACTAAACCTCTGAACTTCATATCTTCATTTGCAAACTGACAGTAGTACGACTAGGCTCTGATTAGTTTAAATAACAAATCCCCTAAAATAGTCACGTTATTCAAATATTCATTGCATATTTACATTGGGCTAAAACCAATGATATTTTTTGTAATTATAACTCTGAATAATGCAAATTCGAATTCATGTCACCCAGTGGGTGCTGTAGTCTGCTCTTTTGGACTTGGCAATTGTTAAATTTTCAGTATGAGTATTTAAACCTTGGAAATTGTCAAATAATGGCAATCAGGACTTGATTTATTGTTTTATTGATTGTCTAGACTTGAGAAAATGTCTTATTAATACAGATTAAATGTAAAAAAGTGTCATGTGAACGTATTCCCCCTGGAGAGCTCATTGTTAAACATTTCAGTCAATCAGCAAGCATTTAAGTGCCTACCGTGTGGCAGGCACTGCCCTAAGCACTAAATGTTTACTAGCACATTTCTGAATTGAGACTTCATCCGAGGAATCATTATTCACATGAATCAGGCACTTGCCATAATAGGTCACAAGGTTGTTGTGAAGATCAAGTGAGAATGTATGTAAAGAATGTTTGCAAGCCTTAATGTGTCACTGAAATATAAGCTATTTATTAAGATATTGTTCTCAGTATTGAATCCTCTAGCCTCATGCCATTTTGCCATTTTCATACTAAAATTGCCAAATACTGGGATCACCCTCACTGTATGTCATATTTGTTGCTATCTGAGCCACCAAGTGCTGTTGAAAGAAGTGAGATCATGCTAACTTGGTCTACTATAAAATCAAAGCATCTAACATCAAATGGACCCTCACTGCTGCATGGCAATCTCTATTATTCATCTCTAATTAACTCTCTAGGACACTTCACAAAACAGTGATTTCAAACTTGATCTTCTCTCAAGTCCCTAATTTTGTACTCACAACCTTCTCTGCAGGTGACTTTGTCTCCTATTTATTAAGAAGATTGGAAATATC
Source organism: Pseudochirops cupreus (assembly GCA_028627135.1). Lineage (NCBI taxonomy): Eukaryota > Metazoa > Chordata > Mammalia > Diprotodontia > Pseudocheiridae > Pseudochirops > Pseudochirops cupreus. The sequence continues at coordinate 7,114 of JAQQSU010011526.1, forward strand.
ATGGTGGGCTCCCTATGTTCCTCCTCCAAACTTCAAAAATCTGTAAGCTTTCATCTCTTTTTCACTCTTCCCTCTTATTTAAGAGGAGTTAGTGGCCACTTTCCTTGCCAAGACTAACTCTTCCACTTGTACCAATATGTCTGTATCCTCTTGCTTTCCTCAAGAACCTGCTATGGGTTCTAAGAAGTCGAGGTGAGGAAAGAGTACATAGGGGAACACTGTGCAAAGGGATGGAGGGAGGAAACAAAATGTATACAGGAAAAAGCTAATAGGTTACATTTACTGAAATGGAATGTGTGTAAAGGGACATAATATGAAACAAGACTGGATAGCTCTAATTTTTTTTAGAGAAATCCCTTTGTTTAAGGACTACAACAGAACTCAGCTCTGCTTTCCCAAAGCATGAAGAGGGGATACCAGAATGGAAGGGACTGTGAGGAATCATCAGCAGTCATAAATCTAAATGCCAGACTCTGTGTTACATGCTGGGCTACAGAGGTATAAAAAAATGAAACTGTTCTTGCCTTCAAGAAGCCTACATTTTTTTTTTGAGAAAACCACATGAATGTATAAGTATAAAATATTTTATAAGTAATGGGCAGGGGGGAAGGACTCAATAACGGCCCTATGTAGGAGGAACTGCGATCCTCCTTACTCCCAAGTCCAGTACTCTCTCCACTGCCCCACCTTGTGGCTTAGGGAAGCCATAGCAATAATAAAAGTAAGGTATGAGCACCTAAACTGGAGTGGTGGCTGTGAGAGTGGAGACAAAGGAACAGACAGATAATGTAGAGTAATACAGGTAAGACTTTGCAAGTAAATGTCTAGTGAGAGTGAAGAATAGAGGATTATGCTGATATTAGAGGAGGGACTGGAAGGAGAGAATTTGGAATTTCCTTTGGGATTTCAAACTCAACACATTCTACCCAGAAGCAGTAAAGCTACTTGTCCACATGTCATATCCTTCCCTCTCAGAATGTAAACTTGAGGACAAAGACTGTGCTATTTTTCATCCTTGAAGCCTCAATGTCTTATGCGCAGTAAGAAATTAAAGTTTGCTGAGTTGGAGTGCTACAAAAGGGTGACTGATCCATCCTCATGACTTCATAATTTCACCTAAGGCAGCTCCTGATATATGGATACATTCACTTGATCAGTTATGGGGCATTTGTTTCTTTTATAGTTCCAAAGTCTAGTTCTTACTTTCCCTATATCTTAAAGTACCTTAGGGACACTTTTATAAGCAGACCCTAATATTACAGAGTGAGAGAAGTATTCTGGTTTTATTGGTTCTTTAACTTTTTTTTTTCTTCTTTTTTGATTTTTTCTCTTTAACTCTTTCAAACCATAATTCTGCTAACCATGCTGTGAGTTATCTGCACCAGTGCAGGAAATGAGATTTCTCTTCATGTGAAAGAATAACTGTGCTCCTATCAAGGGTTAGGGATTTCACCCTTTCTCCTGGGTAGAAATAATTTTTATTAAATAGCATGTTGGGAGAAATGTAGGGGCATCCAATGAATATAATGATGAGGTACAGGTTCTGGGAACTCCCTTGAGCTCTCCTTGAATCTTCCCACATGAGGCATTTGCCTGAGACCATAAGCCTTTCTTTATAGCTTGGCCCAAGTCTCTGTTACTAGCCGAGCCCTCCATTGTCCAGTATCCCCCCACCCTTGATCCTCCCAAAATATCCATGCCCAAATCTGTTACCCTTAAACTAGCCTAGCCCTCCATTGTCTGTCATTTCCCGGTAGCCTCCAGCTATTTCCCACCCTTAATCTCTCATTATTGGAGTCTGACCTCATCTGACTCCTTCTAAAGACCCTGGCCAAACTCCCTGACCTGTAGTTTTATAGTTCCAAAGTTGACCTGTTGAGGTCAGGAAACCATAAAATGTTGAGGTCAGGGAACCATAAAATGTTGAAGTTTAAGGTTTAGGGGTGAGCAAGACCCCAAAATACCAACATGCTGGGTCCTGCCAAATGAATTTGACTGAAGTCTTCTCAGCCAAAGAAAAGCAAAATTTATTAAAGGTTCTCCATAATGGGTAGACTCTTAAGGAGCCTTGGTGTCTGTGATGCTTGCATTGGACAAGCAGGCCAGAATCATCTGACACAGAGTGTGTCCTAGGTAATTCTCTGCTATGCCATGGCGGCAAGATGGAGCCTATTATACAGAAAGATTGTGGGAGGGTTTTAGGGGTGATCTAGAGGAGGAGTTTGGGGAGGATCTTCAGGAGGAGTCAAATGAGGTCAGACTCCATTAATGAAACATTAAGGGTGGGAAATAGTTGGAGGCTATCTGGAAATGCTAGTTTAAGGGTAACAGATTTGGGCATAGATATTTGGGAGGATCAAGGTGGAGGGGCATAGCTGGACAATGGAGGGTTAGGCTAGTAACAGAGATTTGGGCCCAGCTGTAAAGCCTCATGTGGGAATATTCAAGGAGAGCTCAAGGGGGTTCCCAGAGCCTATACCTCATTGACACCATGATTCCAGGAGTCAGGGAATACACATTTCATTATTTTATTTATTTGATGCCTTTGTTCATTTTCTGTCCTTAACGAGATCAGAAACCCTGGGTGTACCTAGAGTTCATTTATTGCATTTAGGGTTTCACATCTTTATAGGAAAACAAACCACTCAGAGCAATTAAAAGACAAAGTCATGCCACTGCTGCATGAAAGCTTTCACTTACAGTAGGAACAGCCTTCTCTCTGCAGTTTTAAATCAATAAAACTGAGTTATATAGAAGACTGAAAGCCCATCAATAGCAAATGAGAGCTTTTATAAAACAGGCTGGATAATTCTCTCTCTCTCTCTCTCGCTCTCTCTCTCTCTCTCTCTCTCTCTCTCTCTCTCTGTGTGTGTGTGTGTGTGTGTGTGTTGTGCATGCACATGTATGCATGTCCTTGTGTGGGTGGACACTGCTTGTACCATCCTAGTGATTTTAATTTGTGGGATATGGAGAATTCTTGTCAGAGGGAATTTTTGCAGAGCCATCCCACTGAATTAATTTGTATTTTAAGTAAAAATGGATGACTGAAAACAATTGCTCAGAGCTTATCCAGTGATAAATCTTCATCTTTTATAACTTGGAAACCTCTGTGGCAAATGGATACAGAGAATATGATGAAATCTATAACAAGATAAATAGATTTATTCAGGCATCGTCTGGCTTGTGTTCTACTCAATCTCGATTCAAGTTACATTTTCAAATCAGAGTGAATAAATAATCTTTAGCAGGAAATATCAATTTTACAAATTCAAGGATGGTTTGAAATCTTTTTGATTCAAGTTTTATCTTCACAGGTTTGTTTAATGAATTTGAAGTTGTTTTTCTCTCTCTGTTTCTCTATGTCTCTGTATCCCTCTGTCTTTCTGTCTCTGTCTTTCTCTGCCTTTTTTCTCTGTCTCTTTTTCTGTCTCCCTCTTTTTCTGCCTTCAGTCTCCATTTCTAACTCTACATTAAAAAAAAGTAAAGAAGACTTTCCTAAATCTTAGGAGTATTTCTGTAAGTCACATAGTTCGTCTAGAATAAGACAAATGATTCAATTGTCAAATAATTAGAAATATGCACATTAACTTTCCTGGAAGGTATCTCACAAAATAGGTCTTGAATTTTACAATAGCCAGAACCTTGGAGGGGAAAAAAAAAGCTCAAAAACATTGTGTATACATGGAATATTTCCATATTGTCAACCTTATTAAAACATGACAAGTCAAAGCAGTGATCTTAGGTTAAAAGTTAAAGTCAGGGTATTCAGATCTTCTGATCCTTGCAGTGCATTTTACACTCTATTACTTATTCTTGAGAAATGGAATTTTCTATCTAAAACTTAAAATTTAGGCTACCCTCAAGAAACCTCTTAGGAAAGCTGAAGGGAAAAATAAAAGGACCAAGATACTCATTCATGCATATTATATTATCTTTAATTCTTGACACATTAATACAGATATATATATTTAAACTACTTTATGTAGAACCTTCAAATGTAGATTCCCAAAAAATTGCATCAAGGCTCCTTATGTTCCAGGCACTGTACTTGATCCTGGATATAGACATATGTAGTAATCTTTGTCCACAGTGATACAAGGTAGTATGTGATAAGGAAGAAAAGGAAGATTAAAGAAAGTGGCATCAGATAATTAGGGTAAGGAAGATCATTCTTACCTGGAGGCATCAGAAAAAGCTTCATAGAAAAACTTACACCCCAGATAACTGTTGAAGGAAAGGAAGCATTTCAATAGAAATGGATGTGGAGAAATTGTTTTAGACTTGAGGGATAACATCTGAAAGTTGTGTGCGGTGTGAGATGGCTGAGCACGTCAGTACTGCAATATCCATCAAGCATCCAATATGTGTGAGGCACTATACCAGAAACTGGAGCTATGAAGATCAAGAAGTCAAAAAAAGTCTCTTTCTACAGTACATTCCACTGGGAGATCAGTGCATATACACAGAATGCATGTAGAATTTGTCCCAAGGATCTTCAGTCGGGTCAAAATTAATTCTTTATTAAACTTTTTAAAAAGCTTTAAAAAAAAAAAACTTAAAGGATGAAGCCTTTGTCCTGGTATTAAAGATGTTTCTTTCATGTAATGGGACCTCTTCTTACTCACTGACATCACCTTAAAGATGACTGATGAATTGTCAGTTAATGTACTTTGGGCTTTATATTTGAATTTTGGGTTTAAAAAAGAAACTAGATACATCAAAAGAGAGTTAAGTGATGCTGGTAGGATAGGGGTTTAAATTCCATTCCCTAGAAGGGAAACCGGTGTGTCTTTGAGGTCACTTCATCATGATCATCATCATTGTTAGCACTTATATAATGCCTACTATATGCCAGGCACTGTGCTAAACATTTTACAAATATCCTCTTAATTGATCTTTACAATAGTCCTGGGAGGTAGGTACTGATATTATCCCCATTTTACAGATGAGGAAACTGAAGCAGTTTGATTTTCCCAGGGTTACACAGCTAGTAAGTGAATGAGACCATACGTGAACTCAGGTCTTCTTAACCC
>JAQQSU010011527.1:0-12146 GCA_028627135.1 Pseudochirops cupreus
AAACAAAGGAATGAATGAATGAAAAAATAGTTATATAAATAACTTTTTTCAGTGAAAAGGATAATAGCACAGTGTTATAGTAAGGATCATAAGAGATATTTGTAAAACCTTACACAATGCCTAACATATACTAGATATTTTATAAATGTTTAATCTTCTCTAAAGTTTTCTTTTTTTAGGTGCCTTTTCTGAGTTCTCTATTTTAATCAGTTTTTAGATTATTGCCTTATAGATCTTGACCCTACCCCCATATTTTACTCATAGAAATATAAATTCCTGCAAGTAACATAGAGAACAGAAGTATTGTACCAGGGTAGGAATTTCCCCATGTTTCTGATTGTGCAATTTTTTATAACTCTTTCCCCTCCTATGATCATATTTTCCCATTTGTTATTAAATCACTTTTCTGTATCCATATCATAAAACTATTTTGGTAGTTGTCCAGGCCTTCTGATTCTCATACTCTTGAGGCACTAAATCCAGGTAGATTAGACTCATTGCATTATAGATTATTTTCCTTCCCTCTGAGAGTTTTCATCAGCAGTATTTCTTCCTACTATTGGAATATTTCTTCCTTTATTGCTCCTACTTTCAATTTGACTTCCAAACCTTTCTTTGGGATATTCTATTTTACGTAAGAATGGGACATTTGTTTCTCTTCATTATTAACATTTTACTTGATTTGATAACTTTATATATTTCTTTATGATTTGTCTTTCCCTTTATCTATCTCATTGTTTTATGCAACCTCTTATCCTGTAGTTTAGTTTACTCTTAGGGAAAGAAAATGAAGGAAAAAGAAAGAAAGAAAGAAAGAAAGAAAGAAAGAAAGAAAGAAAGAAAGAAAGAAGGAAAGAAAGAAAGAAAGAAAGAAAGAAAAAAGAAAGAAAGGAAGGAAGGAAGGAAGGAAGGAAGGAACAAAGGGAAAAGAAAAGCAGACATTGATTCACCCATGTGTTGTGAGGTTTAGTCCACGAGGTTTCTGGGCTGTTCCTCCACCATCACTTTTCTTTGACATTTGCTTTCACCCTTATCTCACTATGTACTTTTTATAAAGTTATTTTATAATGATCTTTCTGTTGCCATTGGTCTTTGTTGTTGTCTTTGCTTTTTTGTAAACCTCATATGCATATGTTTTTTAATTTAAAATTCAAGCAATTCATTTAATTAGCTTTTTCTTTCTTCGCTGATGTATTTGACTGTCTTTTATATGTTATGGTTGTGTTTTCAGAGGAAACAATTTCTTTAGGTCTCTTTTTGTCTGTGTGAATTCATCATGTGCTTCTTTTTATTAAACATTCATATTTTTGGCTTGAAGTTTAGGCTCAAGTTTTCAGGGCATTTTACCTTGGACAACATCATGAGTTCCTTTCCTTCTTAGAACATATTTGTTCATTTTCTCCTGTGGCTAAAATAGGGTACAGAGTAATCTTGTACTATGCATATTTCAGTCTTTTCGTTTGAAGGAGTCTTTTTCTCCCCCTGGTCATTTGCAAAATTTGCTGTCATTCAATTATTCAATTTTACTACTTCTTGTAGTTTTCAGCATAGTTTTTTTGAAGTGATCTGTGGATTCTTTGAATAGGCACTTTGTTTCATGTGTTCAAAAGTTATGACAGATATCTTGTATTATTTCTTGAATTGTGATCTTCTGTACATTTTTCTCTGAAAGATCTATGATGTTTAAATTGTCTATATACAGCCCTATGTGAAATAAATATATGTTGCTTGTATAGAGATCTTTTCTTTTAATCTTCTTACCTCTTGTTTGTCTTCTTTTAAATTGTCCGTTAACACTTATCCGTATTTCTATTCCCAATTCATTGCTTTATCTCTCTGTTTCTCTCTCTGTCTCTGTGTCTCTCTGTCTCTGTCTCTCTGTCTCTCTCTGTCTCTCTGTCTCTCTCAGTCTCTGTCTCTCTTTCTTTCTCTCTCTTTCCCTCCCTCCCTCCCTCTTTCCATGAGGTTTGTGCTATGGATTTAAGTTCTATTTTTCTAATCATTTCCACTACTCCACCCAGATTTCTGATTTCCCAATTCATATTTCTCTTTTAAACCATTTAAGAGGCATCTTCTGTTATTTCATACTCTCTTGTACTTCCACAGTGTTCTATCTCTCATTTAAAAAATGCTAATTTTCATTTTTATTGCAATATTTATTCATTCATATTTCTACATTTTAATTGACCTGGAGACCACCTTCCTTTCTCTTATTTGTATCTTACTTATTAGTTGATCTACTTGTGTTCAAGTTCTTTATTTCGCTTATTTTCCTCCTGGAATCTTTTTAATACTCCCCTCCTTCCATTTCCCTACCACTGCCTTTCTGACTCCTTCTGTTTTGAAAATGGCCTGAGCAGGAAGCTGGAAATGGCACTGGTTTTATTTCCTCCCACTCTGACCAATTCCCATTTCACAGATATCAATTTGTACCCCAAAGTGACTTCAGGGGGGATGGTAAGTGGTTAAAACTGGATGCAAGTTGCCTTTTCTTCAGGTTGAGTGTATACATGTCACACTCCTCCACCCCAACCTCCCAATATACATACTGATATCCTTTCCAAAGAATTCTTTCCCTCAGTTTCCTGTATGATTTGAATTACAAACTACTTCCACATGGCAGTTCTGGTCAGAGATAGCTTCTACCTCTTGATTTTCTATGGCTCAGGGATTAGAATGCAGAATTGAATTCTGTAGGAAGTCCACTAGCCTATTTGGACAGTCTTGCCAGAGGGTGGTTGCTTTTCAGTGATAAGATGCCAAGTGAACCACATTAAAAATTAGAGAGTAACTCTTTTTGTAATTGACTAATCACATGATTAACTAGCTAGTGATTTTGAAGTCTAAGAGAGTGGTGACAGCACATATAATTTTGTCTTTAACACATTATTTCTACTTTGTAGAGAATTGAGAGGTCTTTAGCATTGGAGAAAAATCTATAGTCTTACATTTCATTAATCACATGGCCAGAAAATAATTCTTTTCAATGTACATTAAATCTTATTTATTCTTTCTTCCTGATAGGTGGCACAGTGCAAAGAATGCTAAGAATTGAAGAATCAGGGAAACCTGAGTTTCAATACAACCTCAGATGCTTCCTGGGCAACTCATCTAATCTCAGTTTGACTCAGTTTTCTCACCGGTAAGATAAGGATAATAATTACACCTACCTCCCAGAGTAGTTGTGAGCATCAAATGAGATCATAATTGTAAAGTTCTTAGCCCATAGTAAGAAGTTCAAAAATGTTAGCTATTTTATTATTTAGCTAGTCTGGTGTGTTTATGATGTGATATTTTAATATCTAAATCTCATATGCATTTGAAACTTATCTTAATATGATATATGAGGTATTGATCTAAAACTTATTTCTGTCATATGTCTGTTCAGGTTACTTAGTAGTTGCTGGTTATTTTTCACTCATAAAGTGAGTGCTTACTCCAATAACTGAGCTCTTTGACTCAAACACTACGCTACAAGGTCCATTTATGATGAAATTAATCTGTTCCATTGATTGATCTATGGGGTACCCAGAAATAGGAGAAAAGAAGATACAGGAACTGTGTTATCATTTGTCACATGTTAACTGTTTACATATCTATATCTAAATATATATCTATATCTATCTATAGATATATATGTAAATACACATATATACATATACACACAAATATATATATATATATACATATATGTATGTATACACCTACACATCTCTCTCTCTCTCTCTCTCTCTCTCTCTCTCTCTCTCTCTCTCTCTCTCTCTTTCTCTGTCTTTCTCTCTGTCTCTCTCTATAGATCTATCAATCTATCTGCCTAATCTTCTTATGAGAGAGAAAGTTACAGACTTGGGGATGGGAAGGAATTTTATACCAACTTTTCTTACTATATCACTTAAGTAAATATCCGCTTCCAAAAGCTATTTAAGACTATCTGACTAAATTTTTGTCTACTGAAATTGTTGTGAAACAGAAATACACTGGTGGGCACTCCAAGTGTTTGAATTAGAGAATCACCACTCTCTTCACAGGACTATACCTCAAACCTTATAAAGGACATATAATATTGCTACAGTAGCAGAGATTCTTTGAGAATACAGAGTGAGACAAAGATTTTAAAAATTATATTATCCCTCCTTGCCACTACCACCATATATGTGTGTGTGTGTGTATGTATATATATATATATATATATATATATATATATATATATATATATATATATATATATACATATAATCCATATATTATAATAGAAACTCCTTAAGGGTAGCAACTTACTTTTGTATGTGTTTCCCCAAGATCACCATAGTGTTCGAATACAATAATCACACACAAAAAACTTTCATTCACTCATTCTTGAGATCTCCCCAAACAATTATTGACTCATGCATTAACATTTATTTAATAATGGAGTAGAAATTAGTACAGTTCAACTAAAATTAGCTTTTTTTAAAATGAAAGCATATAAAACCCCTAATAAAGGGATAATGTGTTGCAAAGAGGAAAGAGGGGAGTGTTGCTAGCATCTTTATAGGTGATGTGATTGGTCCAGTTAGCCAAGTTTTATGGACTAAATGGACACAAAAAAGCTGAAAATATTTTAAAATTACCTTTGAAAAGTTAGAGTTAAATTTTGAGCAGTTAGAGGTTGCTGATATGATGTAATGTAAAGGGTATCAAATAACCCAGGATAAATTCATCTACCCCCTTCTTTCAATTAAGTAAATATTCTCATTATTAATATTATTTCCTCTTTGTAAAGTCATTACACCACATGCAGAAAGATAGATATAAAGAATTGTGGGTATGTCTGTGTTTGTATATGTACATGTGTGTACTCACATGTATACATATGCATACGTTCAGGTAGAGAGACAGATATAGTGGTCAATAGAGATATGATAGGTAGATATGCCCTATGGATTTCAATGGTTTTAGAAGTTCAACATTAAACTGTTAGCTATAATGTAAGAGGACCAGACTCAGCAGAACACTGATATAAGTTCTTCTTCCACTTCTGACATATACTGACTGTAAGATCATGGGTGTTTTACTAAATAATTAGTGCTACCAGACAAATTTATAAGTGGATAAACTACAGTTACAACTATTATTCTATGGATTATGTTTTCCCTACTAGAAGCTCCTGATCCTAATGTAATCCAGACACAAGACAAAAAGTAAACATCACCACTACCACTAATAATAACCACGATCTCATTGATATCCCTGGGTTATGAAAATGACCTTTCTTTTTAATGAGTTTTCCATTTTAAAAATTGAATTAGAATCATGGCCCCTCCCCTTACTGCCTTTATGAGTTTAGATAACTCATTTCTTTTTCTCAGAATCTTATTCTTCTTAGGAGTAAACTAAGGATACTGAAATAAATGTTCTCCAAGATCCTAGGTGCAATCTAGGTCTAAATCTTATGACTCTTACAAATTATTTGCCATGCAGAATGTCAAACACCTTTGGATTGTAATGAAATAACATAAACTTTTTGTTAATAAACTTAATATCATTTATTTAAATGATATATCCTGATAAATCATGGAAATATCCAGGAAATGTTCTACTTTTTAAAAAATCCCAAGTTTTAAAAAAGAAGACAGTTTTTTGAAGTCAAGGGCTACTATAGAGTGATTGATGATACCCTCATATTTAAATAATGCCAACAAATTATATAGGGAGATGTATGTTTCTCTTATGAGGGAAGATGAAAAATGTCATCTTTCCATAAGAACAAATAGCGATCAAAGAGATTTCATGCTGAAGCATTCAAAATTAATTTTAAATTTGAAGTTTCTCTTATTTCCATAGATGTTAAAGTACAATAAACCCTCATCTCAGGAAATTCACCAAACATAGTAGAAATGTCAAAGAAAGTTTTCCCTATTATAAGCAATCTTTTACTAGAGGAAATGAAAATAGGAATTAGTTGGAGAAATTTTACTTGAAATTCTGGATTCTTAAAGAAATTACTTTGAATGGGTATTTAATGACAATTTTATTGAAAATTACTAGTTTTCCAAAACAAATGAAAAAAGAAAGAAAATAATTAGTTTCTACATGTATGATCTTTTGGTCTTAGACAGAATTGATGGAATTTTGAAAGAAATACCATAACAGAGGACTATGCATAAGACAAAGCATGAAATAAGCTGATTTTTTTTTTTAGTGTTTACAAGTGAAGTGAAAAAAACATACGTAGGTTTTTGAAAATGAAAATTATTCCTAAATCTTGTACACATTTTAATGACAATTTTATGAAAATAACCTATTTGTGGTTGAAAAAAAGAAAGGTATATAAATTTCAGAATTATAAATTCTATCTTGATAGTAATGATTAGTTCTTCAATGTATTTAATGACTGATTTAATAATTGAATTGAGACCAAGCTTTTTCCACTTTTCTACATCTTTATTGAAAAATCAGGCCCTATGTTTTACTCAGACAGTCTTTGAAGTGCAAGGCTAATACTGAGTGGGGAAAACTGAGATTCTTTCTAAAAGTAAAGTTAGGAGAATTGATAGATTCTGGACCACTGTGTTTTATTTTTCTTAGACAGGTCTGGGAAAATGTGGATTCTTCCTTTCATCAAATGTGGTGACATGAATATAGATAAGCCTTTTTCACCAAGATTGAGTGATCAGAGAGTCATATATCCCAGACCCCCATTAGAATAGGTCCATTTCTCATGATAATGTTGATTCCGTCATGAATTGTTAATCAGAGATGATTTCCACCCTCAGGAACATCCACTCTTCCAAGGGCATATAAGTGTTGAGAAGGTTCCATGATTGGTTTTTGGTCTAAAAGAGACAGCCAAATGATCATCCTTTTTATTAATAACATGGTAGCATTATTAACAAAATGTTTAGTTATCCAGACCACCCTCTAAGGAAAATCAAAGTTTAAGTTCCATAGTTGATGACTAATAGCAATCTAAGGTACACATTTGGAGTAGTGGAGCTATCTTGAAATTGTATTCAGTAAAACTAGGCAAATGAAGTGGAAACTGAAAATCCCACAGGTGCATAAGCTTTCATTTTCACTAGAAATAGTACTAGAAACTTCCTCTAGATCTAAAATTACTTATTCTACTTTATATACCTCTGACTAAGGATAATACTGGGAATGCAATGGCTGTTGTTTCACTTTCAAGAGAGCTGGGCACCTTCATTGTATGTTGATGAATATCCTACAAGAGAATGTAACAAAGACTCTACAAAGGCTGTTAAGTACATGGCAGCAACGTGTTACTAATAATATACAAAATATTCAAATTGATATAGATAGGAGGTACCTGCAAACTCCTATCAAATTTGCAGCATAATAAAACAACATGAACTAATACCAGCATTAATGTAAAGAAACAAGTACATATGTTCATTGCTGGTGGAATTATATGTATCATTGGATCTGATCTATTTTCATATACATATATAGAAAGTTTTTGTTGTTGCTCTTTTGTGTGTATGTAAAACTTCTCCAGTTTTATCTGGTTTTTATTTGTCTAAGTCCATATATATTTAATATTCCTATCCTAGAAGTCATTTATTCAAATAGTTTTTGGTGGGAAGGAGTAGAGCTGTTTAATCCTAAAGTAAAAATAAGAAAAAAAAAAGGTATAAGATAATTGTACCTCTTCATCCAATCATCCTATAGATGGGAAAATCCACTAAAAATGCTATAAAAGCAAGGGGAAGTTTATTTAATTATTATTTAGTAGCAATATAAGTTATTCAATTCATATGCAAATATGTAAACATAGAGTCACTTAGATGTGTGCATCCGAGATAGGTAGATAGATAGATGGATAGATAGATAGATAGATAGATAGATAGATGACAGATAGATAGATAGATGGATTGATAGATAGACAGACAGACAGATAGATAGATGGATTGATAGATAGATAGATAGATAGATAAATTGATAGATTGATTGATCAATCCATAGATAGATAGAAAGATAGATAGATAGATAATAAGTAATTAGACCAATATAGATTGGGGTAGGGCAGATACGTGGGACAGTGGATAAGGTTTCAGCCCTGTAGTTAGGAGGACTTGAGCTCAAATCTGACCTCTAGCACTTCTTAGTTGTTTGATCTTAAGCAAGTCTCTTAACCATGTCTGCCTCACTTTCTCATCTGTAAAATAAGCTGGAGAAGGAAATGGCAAACCACTCTGGTATGTTTTCCAAGGATACCCCAAATACAGTTGCGGAGAGTCAGACATAAATGAAACAACTCAACAACAAAAAGATGTAGCAATGGTCAGACAAATCATCATACATTAACTCTTTAGAATATGAAAGAACATTAAAATTAAAAAGCATGAAGAATGTAAATATAGAAACACCATTAATGTACAATGCAAAAATCAGAACAGAACACATAAGAAATAGTATCTTATAAGAATAAAATTTGATGTGAATTTGATGAGCAACAAAAGAATTCAGAAGGAAACATTGAAAATGACTAAAAATGTCATGAAATTTTATGGGCAAACTTTCTCATATCACATTAAAATATTAAATAACAGATTTGTGTTGAATGTTTTCTATTAGATCTTGTTTATAATAAATCAATAAAATATACAAAAATGAGCTGAGAAGTTCAGTTTTATAGGAATTAAACAGATGAAAGGCTATATATTTCAGCAAGAAAGGAAAATGCCAACTCTCCTTGAGAATGGGGACCATCTTCCTCCCTGCTTTCATTTGTATTCCCTACACTTAGCAAAGTGGTTGACAGCTAGCAAACAATTACTAAATGCTTTAAAGTGACTCAGTATTTGCTTAATTTCCATATTAATCTTCCTGGGATTGTCGTGGACATTGTATGTACAATTCTTCTGGTTATTTGTAAATTTTGAAACTTAAATACTTGGCCACATAATAAGAAGATGGGCTCATTGAAAAAGGTCCTGATGTTGGGAAAGAATGAAGTCAAAAGGAAAAGTGGACAGTGGAGGATGAGATGAAAAATAATATTATAGAAACAATGAACATGAATTTGAGTAGACTTCCAGAGGTAATATAAGATAGAAGAATTAAGTGTACTCTGCTCCATGGGATCATGAAGAATTGGACATGACTAAACCACTGAGCAGTAGCAACATTCTTAATTTTTCTTCCTCAATTAATAAAGGTCTTCCCATAATTCTTGGATTTCTTCAAGTTTCTTATACTTTTGTTGTTCTTTAGCCATTTTTTGGTCATGCCTGACTGTTCATGACCCTATTTGGGGTTTTGTTGGCAAAGATACTAAACTGCTTTGCTATTTTACTCTCCAACTTATTTTACAGCTGAGAAGCTGAGGCAAAAAGGGTTAAATGAGTAGCCCAACATCACATAGCTAGTAAGTGTTGGAGGTCAGATTTTTACTCTGAAAGATCCAGATTCAGCACTCTATCCACTTTGCCATCTAGCTGCCCCTCTCTTCTACTATATACCTATATAATGCATACATTTAACTTATGTATAAATATGCATTGTATATATGTATGCATGTACACATATAGACACATGTCTTACATTGCCTCATTAACATGGACACAGTACTCAAGCATAAAAAGAAAAACACACAATTCAGTAAACATTTTGTAGTAAAACAATCATTCTCTGTTCTTGATGTACCCAAGTTATGAGCTGGGCTTTAAAAAGAGGTAAAAACAGCTTCTGTTACCATTTTAATCAATCATATGTTTATTCAACAAAAATTCATGTATAATTTCTTATTTCAAAACATCCAAGAGTGCTCTTGAAACTGAAAATAAAGTCAGAGTTGGCAAAGAATTCAGCTGCCATCAAATCCAACACATATACCTCAAAGAATGAATACTATTATTCACATTGTTAAGTGGCTACCAGTCTTTACTTAAAAATATCTGCAGAGGGCCACTTACCACCTCTTGAGGCAGCCCTTTCCACTTTTCTATTGGTCTCATTTCCATGATCTTTTTTTTCTTTACAAAAGGCTGAACTTTGCCTCCTTTCTACTTCTACCCATTGCTTCAGCTTCTGCTGACTTGAGCCAGACATAATCCATCATATCCCTCTTTCATTTTAAATTTTTTCAAAGATTTGAATATGGTTATCATAGCCTTTCTGAATGTTCTTTTCTCCTGACTAAACTTTCTTATTTCTGTCAATGGTTATATGGCACTGATTTAAGATTCATTCGTGATTCTGGCTGCCCTGCTCTGGATTCTTTCCAGTTTATCAATGTCTTACCTAAGTTTTGGGTCCAAAAACTGAACCTAACCTATAAGTAAGACCTCCTGTACCATCAGATTGTGAAATATGATTAAGGGTAACTTCATTCATATAAGTAATGAGTAATTATGAATGTCATGTCAAAATGAGTAGTGGAAGAAAAAAATTTATGAGAAAACCAAAGAAGAGGGACATCAGAATTTAGGGTAGAGAAAGTTAACCTTTCCAAATAATCACTAATTTAATATGAGTTTACTTACATTAGAGAAAGTAGCTAGGTTAGGAAGGGGATTATAAAATTTTATATTTTTTCCTGTCAATTTTAGGTTTATACACATGAAAGTCAACATGATTAGCATGTCTACAGTTTATGTTCAAAAATATATTAAGCTTGGCATTGAAGTCAGTGTTGTGACTGCACAGGAATGGGAATACTAGGCAAAATTTTGAGTCCACTGAACTTACCTATACTCCTTTAGCAGGACTGAATCAACAGAACTTAACACCTAGTTACCAAGAATTAGTTAAAATAGAAAGCTTTAAAATGTCTTTAACTTCTACTCTGAAAGATGAACGAGTAATAAATTACCCTAGTTGTAAATGCAAAATACTTCAGCAACAGCCTTTACATAAATCAGAAAATGCTATCCTGGGTGTTTCTACATAGGTAGACTAGAATCTTGGCTTAAGATTTGATTTGAGAACACATCACATGACATTTTCATATGAAATAAGAGGACAGCTATCATCAGCAATTACTTTTGCTTCAATAATAATTTTTCGGAAGTTTATTTCCAGAAATCCAATTTACAAATAGAAAACTGGAAGACAAAAAAAAAATGTAAGCTTGCCTTCTGCAGGATATCACAGTAAGTTACAGTTCACCTGTATGCTGGACTTAGCCTTTAGGGTCATGGTGGTCTCCTCGACCCCTTATGTTTAGTAGGAATGTCTGAGGAAATCATGGCTTCACATCCCACTTCTGCATTTACTAGTTTATGACTTTGGGATTTTGTAACATGGCTAGAGCTCTGATTTTTCCTTTGTAAAAAAAGAAAGTAGCTGTATTCATGCATGCATGCATGCATGCGTGTGTGTGTTTGTGTGTGTGTGTGTGTGTGTGTGTGTGTGTAAGAGATACTAGACTGAATGGTCTCTAACGTCTCTTCCAGATGTTGGTCTATGTTCTTATGGTCCAAAAGAGTTCTAAATCTTCCTGGAAGACGTAATCTGGGCTGGAAACCATGAATTAGAAGATATATTAAAGAATAATTCAGGAATATTTATAAAATACCTACTGTTATCAGAAGTGTGTATTAAACCTAGGACTTGATATAAAACTTAAAAAGACAGGCTCCATCTGTTCTTTCTTAGAGGTAAAAGTCTTGTTGGGTCAGTTACTAGTACAAATGTGTCATTGGTAAATAATAATGTATGATCAAATTATATGGTAGTTAGACAACATACCATGTGGGGTAATTATGAAGGGGAGAATTCTTACTGAATGGGGATATGAGAAAATGATCCCTGAAAAAAAAAATCAACTTTAAATTTGCATTTAAGTGATGAGCTTAAAGTGAAGAAGAAACAAAGTATACATAATTTATTGGTCTATGTGTTCTGATTCATCCTGAGGAAGCATTCCATTTGACAATTCCCCTCTTGACATTCTATTCAGTGTACAGTTTAATTTGAGTGCAGTCCATGGAAGGGAGTCATATGAAATAAGGATCAAAGATTAGGGTGGCATAAGATTGATGAGGGCTTGGGGGGTGGAGCCAAGATGGTGGCGTAGCAGCAGCAACACATTGCAGCTCTCACATAGCCACCCCAAAATACCCATAAAATAGGACTCTAAACCAATCCTAGAACTCCAAAACGCACACAAAGATACTACCCACTAAAGTCAGCTCGGCTAC
>JAQQSU010011528.1:0-12146 GCA_028627135.1 Pseudochirops cupreus
AAAATATAAATAGCCTAGATTAACAGAAGAGGAAATAGAATATTTAAATAAATATATTTTAGAAAAAGAAATTGAACAGTCCATAAATGAGCTTTCCAAGAAAAAAGCATCAGGACCATATGGATTTACAAATGAGTTCTACCAAATATTTAAAGAAGTATATACTTAAACTTCTTCTTTGGGGCCAAGGAATTTGTAATTCTTTGTAATTCTGCAACATTCATTTTTAAAAAAATAATTGCTTTCTTTTTAAAAATTTTTACATAGCCTAAGTGTCCACCTGTAAACATCCATCTTTCCTCTCCCAGAGAACTCTAACATATGGGGAGGCTCAGCGTGATCAATCAATGCATTGAAAAAAATTCAACACTGTATGCTATATATTACATGTCTTGACCTCCTCACTTTTTTAAAGTATGGTGTGGGGGAATACTTTCCTATCTCTCATTTTGGGCCACACGTATTCTTTGTAATTTGCAGTATTTTCAGTTGTTTTATAGTTCTTTCCATTTACGTTATTTTAGTCATTGTGTATATTGTTTTCTTGACTCTGCATCAGTTAGTGTCTTTTCATATTTCTCTGTATTCATCATATTCATTGTTTTCTATAGCATACATTCATATACCACAATTTGTTTAACCATTCCCCAGTTGATGGGCATCTACTTTGTTTCCATTTCTTTGCTACTCCAAAAGGTACTGCTATAAATATTTTGGTGTATATGGAATCCTTATTTTTGTTAATGACCTTCTTGGGGTTTATGCTTAGCAGTGGAATCTCTGGGCCAAATCATATGGACAGTTTAGCCATTTTGTTTATAAATCCAGATGACTTTCCAGAATGGTTGTACTAATTCACAGCTCTACCAACAATGCATTAGCCTCACAAAACCCCTTCAGTATTGACTGTTCTTGTATTTTGTCATCTTTGCCAATCTGGAGTAAAACTGAGTAAAACTCAGATGTTGTTTTGATTTGCATTTCTCTTATTAGTGATTTGAACCATTCTTTTATATGGTTGTTGATGTCTACAATTCTTCTTTTGAGGACTGTTTCTATCAGTAGTTTGCTTCTTAAATTTGACTTTGACTTGATAAGTCAGCTAGCATTAATGTTTTCTGTGTGGAAGGCACTAATCACTGGAGATACAAAGAAAGGCAAAAACATGGGCCCTGCCCTCAGGGAGCTTCCATTCTGATGAGGAAGCAATATGCAAACAAACAAATGTGTACAAATAAGATATAGACAGAGTAAACGAGAGGCAGTCTCAAAGGGAAGGTACTAACTGGAAAGGAAGGGGAAGATGGGAGAATGGGAAAGCCCTCTTAAACAAAATGGGATTTGAACTATGTCTTAAAGGAAGGTAGGAGGAGACAGAGGCCAGGAGGGAGGGAGTTCCAGGCATGAAGAATAGTCGGTGACAAGGTACAGAGTTGGGAGATGGAGTGAGGGATGGCAAAAAGACCAGGGTCTCTGGACTGTAGAATACAGGGGAAAGGGGTAAAGTGTAAGAAGACTGGAAATGAACGAAGGTTCCAGGTTCTCAACAGCTTTGAAAACCAGAAGATTTTATATTTGATCCCTTATGTAGTAAATGGGTGCTTCTGGAATTTATTAGTTAGAGGAGCAACATAGTCAGAATAGCAGTTAAGGAAGATCACCTTAGTTGTCTAGTCGGGGATAGACCAGGGTTGGTTCAGGGAGATCATCCAGCAGGCAGTTGCAATAATATAGGTGTGAAGTGGTGAGGAACCATACCAGAGTGGTGATTGTGTTTCGTGAAGTTTGGATTCAATCAAAGGGCCACACTTGAGGTGATCTCAAGGCCACAGGTTCCCCCCTCCTGGTTTAGAGGAAATAAAATTAGTTTCGTTTTAGACATTTTGAAATTAAAATGTCTTTGGGACAGCCAGTTGAAGATATCCAGGAAGAAGTTGATGATATGAGAGTTTAAGGTTGGATAAATAGATCTGAGAATCATCTTCATAGACATCCTTTCTTCCTGCCTGATTGAGCTTGACTTGGCTTTACATCTTAAGAACAAAGAATCTGTGGAAGAAAACCAGGAAAGCTGCATTGACCTTAGAGAATGGGACCCTAATAGCTCCTTGCTGCTATAGCTCCAATAACTAAGTCAAGGATCTTACTCCCCCCCACCCCTTCCTCTCTGTTTCGTTGCTCACCTCCAGGTGCTGAGTCAAGGCTACTGCTCCCCGTCTCCTTACTTAGTTCCCTGAGCCTTATCTTGTTACAAAAATCTCATGTTATTACTGTCTAATTTCTCCAAAATGTACCATTTTTCACCTTCCCTGGAAACCTCTCCACTTCAAGACTTAACCCAACTAGAATTGGTTGGTATGTGTTACAGAAAGACTGCCTGAAAGCTGTGTTTCAAAGGCCTTTTCCCCAGAGGGTCAGGGTAAATTCTTCCACATAACTATCTACTGGGCTAGCCAAATAAAGACCTTTTTGTTTTATCTCTGGTCTCTTGCTTGCTTACCCACCCTGTACTTAAAAACTCACTGGGATTGGTGAGTAATGACTTCAGATTTAATTTTACCACAAATCCTTTGGGTTGAATTAAACTGTAACTTTTTAAAAACTCAAATCCTCTATTCATCCATCATGAGGAAATTTTTCTAGAATTGTGTGCTTTTGATCAGTAGGCTTTCCTTGGTTAAATTTGAATTAATATTAATGATTTTAGCAGAATATACGATTTTAAAAAATTCTTCCTGTTAATCTGAATTCTGGTCTAATTCCTTGTTACTTTTTGCTTTGAAACCACTCAGGGCACCTCAAATAGAATACTCCTCATATTCCCTGCTAATCCTTTCTATCACTGTGCAAGGAAATGAGGTCGATTTTTCCAGTCATTCTTTGCATATAGTATACACTAAATAAATATTGGTTAATTAAAATTATTTTGGTGACAGACTTGAGGGATTGAGCTCACCCTTTTTATAGTCTAAGAAAAAGGCATGGAGAGGAAGTGGTTTTTGCTCCTGAGAATTCTAGAATCCAAGAATTCAAGTGATGTAGCCAAGATGCAATGCCTGTTCTCTCATTGAAGCTATTTTTAAAAGTTTAACCCTCTGCATTTAAAGAAACTTTTTTTTTGAGGGGAGAAGGCAATTGGGGTTAAGTGACTTGCCTAAGATGATGTAGCTAGTAAGTGTGTCAAGTGTCTGAGGCCGAATATGAACTTAGGTCCTCCTCTGGGGCCGTTGCTCTATTCACTGCACCACCTAGCTGCCCCTAAACTAACACTTACATACAATTTAGGGGGAGCAGAGATAGGACAGCAGAGAGAGCTGAAAGAGGAAGTGGTATGTCTCACTAGGTAGAGCTATCTGAACCACTTGTCACTGAGGATCTCAGTGTGGTACACTTAGCATGCTTCTGTTCTTTACCATAGACTTAACTTCATTCTTTAAAAAAAATATATATATATATATATTTTAACATTTCTTTTCTTTTTAAATTTTGAGTTCCATATTCTCTCCCCTCCCAAATGTCTCCCATCTACTGAGAAGGCAAACAAAATGATATCAATTATACATGTGATATCATGCAAAATATATTTCCTCCTGGGCATGGGGAAACACTGTCCCAAGTTTCAGACCTTTTCATGCTGCTATTTTCAGAGCTAGTTCTGGGGGACTGAAAGTTTTCAGTGTATCCAAGATGGTATGACCTGGGTAGAGGTGTGGTCACCACTCTTCTGGTCTGTGCTCTGGTCTTTACCAAGGAAGGATCCCCGTTCCTCTGCAGCAACAAGTACTAGCACTGCTCTTGGCTCTGAAACTGTGACCAGATCCCCTGCTCTCCTGTGGCTGCTCCTCACTGCTGTGTAATTGCCCCCAGGGCCCGTGCTTGCTTGTGACTCTCCACAAGAATAGCTTATGGGCCATAGAATTGCCAGTCAGCAGCAGTTGCACCTAGTACCAGCAAAAGATCCCTTGTAATCTTTTTTTGACCAATTGTCCAACACTCTTACGAGCTCAACTGAGAGCTTCTGAAGCTGCTGCTAGTGCCATTGTTGCGGCTGCCTGCTAGGCTCACCATTGGTGCTACCCACTTCATGCTCTGGACTGGCTCCCACCCAATATCACAGACCTGTCCTGTTGACTTCCTGATTGTCTTATAATGGAAATATGTCTCACTCTGACCTTTTGTTGGCCTTGCTGCTCTAAAATTTGGTTTGAAGAGTTATTTTAAAGTTGTTTGGAGGGGGAATGTTGGGAGAGTTCATTTGGGTTGCTGCCTGTACTCTGCCATCTTGGCTCTGCTTCCACTTCATTCATTCTTAAATATGTTACAGACAGATAAGAGAGTGAATGGGTTAATTTAAATCTATCCTCACTATTGGGATAATAACCCAAAGTGAATGTCTTATAGTTGTTAGGTTAGTAATGCCATTTAGAGATTTGCAGATAATATTATTACATTAACCTAATTTGTTGTGCCATAGGGTTGACAAGAATGTGTCCAGGTACATTCTGTTCACAGACCACTTAGCTCAGTTTTGTTCCGTGGTACAAGCTACTATTTTTTTAATTGAATTATTTTTTCAATTAAAAATGGGCTGCTGTTTTCTTAATGTACAAAGTATAGTTCACCTCCACAGATGGGTGAGGTGGTCCTTGGTTTGCAGTCTCACTCAAGGGAATATTGAACCCTTTTGTGGTAGACACAGGGACATTTAAGAGAGCTTAGGTGATAGGACAGAGGCAGGTAAAGTAGTACTAGGGATTGCTTGAAAGACTAAGAGCTTATGTGTACTCAAAAGCGTTTTTATCATCGTGCACAGGAGATGGATGTACCTCATCATTTCCCCCGGGAGATTCCACATAATGAGAAACTCCTATCCCTGAAGTATGAGGTAAGTATTCCCTTTGGGAATTTAAGATTTCACTACAGAGCCTCCTTTTATTTCCCTACTCCATAATGGCGAATCACATGTAAGGGTCTCTGCCTTCTTTAAGGAGCTCCTTGTAATCTACCATCTCCCTGCTCAGAATAGGTAGCAATCTGGAACACACTTTGTATACCTGAAGAAAATAATGTGTGTAACCTTATGAGGAAGTAAAACCTTATAGTGGACCAACTCCAACTCAGTCCATCTGGGTACATGGGTACAGGCATGGGAACAACCCTAAAAACATGTTTCCAGGATCACTGGGGGCTGGTGGAACATGGCGCCATGTATATTATGTTTAATGCTAACAAAGCTGATTCTGACGTTTTCACAAAGTTGAACCGTCTGTTATCTTCCCATATCTGTTTTTTAAAAAAACAACTTTATTTTCCTGGGTCATTTGGAAAGGTGCCAGCTTCAGAAAGGTCACATTGGGTCTCCATTGAACTCTTTCCATTTTGCCAGATAGTGCCTGGGAATGTTTCCTTCTGCCCCTGAGAAGCCAGCTACTCCCTTTTCCCAAGCCTGTTCCCTGTGGCCACCCTGTCCTTCTAGGTTTGCCTAATAAACAGGATAGTAAGCAAAGTGTTTTTTTCTTTACTATTATCTACAGAGTTTGGATTATGACAATAGTGAAAACCAGTTGTTCCTGGAAGAAGAGAGGAGAATAAACCACACGGTGAGTTTGGGTTCAGAGTTGGGTGGTTCAAGAAGCTGACTGGCACCTAAGTAGACTAATGAGCCTGAAATAGAGTCCATCTCTCATATAACAGTGGAAAGGGAGCATTCTGAGACATGGAATCTCATCCTTCCTTGAATTATTTTTTAAATCTTATTTCAGATTGTCTTGACATTGTTTCCTTGTCTGTACAATAGTGGGACTTCCAGCATTCTTCATAGTCATATTTCTAAGTTCTGACGCTATTGGCATTCTCACATGTTCTGTTCTCAACATCACAGTCCTCCACGGGATGGAAATTGTGATCTTCATGACAAAAACAATGAGCAGAATTTCTTCTGTCTTAAGAACCAAAATAAAAATGTGTGGTCACTTTGAGTGTAGCGTCATTTTCAAAGTGGGGACAAACAGAAAAAAATCTTCTGCAGTAGATTTATCTGTTATCATTGGCTAACTGAAGAACTACAGTAATCTTACAAATGTGGCATTCAGAAACCCGGTCAGGCCCTGCTATGTTTCATTGCTGAGGTAGTTATTTATGGAGGCTGCTTTTCAAATGTGTCTCTGAAATAATAGTCCAAAGCATACCTTGGATAATCTCTCACTCACAGGATTGGATTCAGAGATAAGATTCCTTTTGGGGTCATCAGTAGCATCTGCTAAAAAGCAGCCTAGATGAGAATTACATTTCTGCATCACTGCCTAATTCTGATGGTTATCTTTCTTCTGCACAGGCTTTCCGGACAGTAGAAATCAAACGCTGGGTCATCTGTGCCATGATTGGGATTCTGACTGGCTTAGTTGCCTGCTTCATTGACATCGTAGTGGAGAACTTGGCAGGACTGAAATACCGAGTCGTAAAAGACAGTATCTTTTGGCTCTGGTTGTCCAGTAGTGTGTAGGGGTTGCAGGGGACGAGGAGGGCAAAGTGGCCTCCACATGTAGGAAGTCCTGGCATAAACTGAATTTGATTGGTTACTTGGATATGCAGCAAGTTATAGCTGTATGCTGATCTATATTGATCACTTAGTCTCTGCTGAGTGCCTGCAGTGTGTCCGCCAGGTGGACGATGCAGATGGTCTCTGGCCTCAAAGAGTTTATGGTCTATTTGGGGAGTATATGTAATCTAGCTAGAGTACAAATCTACCATAATCTTCTAGTTTTGTAATATTTAGGCAGGTGAGAAAACCTGATGGCCACTATTGGCATGTTCACTGCCCTTCCATGCCCCCTGCCACTCATGTAAGCAGTTTGGGAGTTTTTCATTGACTTGATTAGTGACAAAACCAGGAGTTGGGGGGGGCAGGAGTTGTCAGATGAGGTGAATCTGTGCGTGTGTTGTTTACCAGACAGTGCTGAAGGAAAGTGGATCTTGTCCAGACAGTAACATTGCCAGTTCTCTTAACGAGTCTTCCAGATATTGACAAGTTCACAGAGAAGGGGGGATTGTCTTTCTCCCTGTTACTCTGGGCAACACTGAATTCAGCCTTTGTGATCGTCGGCTCCGTGATTGTTGCCTTTATAGAGGTATGGTTTAAAAAGTACACCGAGCTAGCCTGGGATCTCTGCCCACGCCTACTTTAGGTGAGACTGGGAAGGCTCCAGGGCCAACGGGTAGATGGTAATAAGTTAGCATTAGTGGACAGGCAGTGTGGTTTAGTGGATAGTGTGCTAGGCACAGGACAAGGAAGACCTCTGTCTGCATCCTTCCTCTGCCGCTTGTTAGCTCTGTGATCGTTGACAAATCATTGAGATTTGTCTGCCATGGCATCTGCAGGCTACAGGCTGCATGGTTGGAAGGGGTTCCCACAGTAGAATTTTCCATATTCTGAGAAAATCACAGAACCTTCACATAAGAGCTTCTGAGTATTTTTAGAATGTAAAAAGTTCTTCTTAGTGAGGAGATAATACCTTGAACTTCTTAAATATGCTTTCTCCAAGGAATTCCATATACTTCATGTTATTCTGGTGATGTACCCCTCCCCACCAATGTACTTTGTGTCTGTTTTGTATTTATTTATGTACTGGTCTTCTTGGATAGAACGCAAATTCCTTGAGGGCAGAAATTGTTTCATTTTTGTCTTTGTATCCCCAGTACACAGTAGACACTTAATAAACACTTGTTTATTGATTTTCTTCTGAGTTACAGAGGAACAAGCATTATTATTCCCATTTCACAGATTGGGAAACTAGGGAACCAAGGTGTTAAGTGACTTGTCCCAGGATACATTGTTAGTGGCAAGATGAAGACTGGAAGTTGTGTTTCATGACTCCCTTTTAAGTGACTTTTACCACTAAATTATATACCTTTGTCAGTTAATCTTAGTCAAGTTAACTTTGTCAAGTTAAATATTTGTTCATTTAATAACATTTATTAGGCCTGTGCTAGTCAGTGGGGAGTGAAGAATATACAATAACTGCAGAATCCCCTGAAACTCCTACTTATATCCTGGAAATGCCAAACCGATTATTGCCTCAAGGAGATTACATTCTAGTAATTTACCGTTCTAATTACATTCAGTTCCTAGTTCTTATAAAGCCAACATCTTTTCATCTCTTATTTATTAAAGGCAACAGTTCTGATATCTTAGACTAACTGTGGGTTAAAACATTTCACAAATTTTGGTGATCCTACTTTGCGTTCATTTGTGTCAGCCAATCCTTTTGTTGGAAATACTCCTTATACAGTTTCTTCTTTCCTTGAAGCCTGTTGCTGCTGGCAGTGGAATTCCCCAGATTAAATGCTTCCTCAATGGTGTCAAGATTCCCCATGTGGTTCGACTCAAGGTAAAATGCCTAGAGGTGGTTGGTTTTCCCTGTCTTCTGGGATGCAGAGGAGGGGTTTTGGTTGCTTTATTGAAAGTAATACCTTTGAATTTGGGCAGCCCATGAGTGTGGCTCTAGTCATAGGCCTCCTCATTAGTCTATATATTCCTTATCTTCTGAGATCCCCTGAAGAGTGAGGACCTTGTTGTTTGCATCTTCCTTCCATTTTTTGCCAAGGAGGCAGGCAAGCATTCTGTTATGCTCATTTAAGTAAAATCTTTAAAAGGCTGTGTTTCCCTAAAGAACCTGTTAGACTGAGGTGATAGAATTCCCTCTGACTGGGGAATCATGGCTCGAATTGGTCACATTCTGTTATGGCAAATACCACTACAGACTTCTGAGGCTCAGCAAAGAGCTCTTTTTGAATAATGGACCTCTAGATCTCTCTGATCTAAGTGAAAAGGAGCCATTTCATTTCTTCTCCTCACTGTTCCAGTCAACTACAGAACTGCTGCTAATCCAGCATGTTTTGTAGTAGGATTCTACCTGTTCTGTTAGTGTTTAGGGGTAGAGACTGATTGTATTTGCCAGATGGCCCTTTGGCATCTGCTGGGAAGGTGGCTTTTGATGCAAGATTGTCCCTCTCCTACGTGTCCCCTGTTTGGGTTCTGTACAAGGAAGGGGAAATATACATGGATAGCCATGTATATGTATTGAACATCTCTTGTGCCCCATCCTTATATTGAGGAATATGAAAGAATAATTTTTTATTCAAAAAAGGTATTATATGCCTTCTATGGATTAAACTCATTAATATAGTGGGGATTAAGACTTGTAGCAAGGCATAGAATTTAAGCTCTCTATTAGAAAATAAATATTAACGTGGAAAGTGAAAGAGGGCTATTGGTGTTTAGAGTGGGCTGGGGGTACAGAGTTTTCCCAGAAAGGGGAGTCTTGAGCTGGGCTTTGAAAGTAGGTTAGGATTTTAGATAGAAGGAGAAGAAGCTAAAGGGCAAATCAGAAAAGAGAACAGTGCGAACAGAAGCCTAGAGACAAGAATGAGCATGTATAGAGCATGTACAGAGGACAGCCAGGAGAACAGCATGGGTGAAGGAGGGGGTCCCTTTGAGAGTCAAGGGAAATCAGGTTGGTATAAGACTGTGAAGGGCCTACAGTGGTAGGAATTTGTAGTACAGCTCATATAGACCCTGGGGAGCCAGTGAAGGGTTTGGAGTGGGGCAGTGATTTAAATAAGAAAGTGATGTTTTTAGAACAATCATACTGTACCAGTGTGCAGGATAGATTGAATTGGGGACACACTAGAGGCAGAATATTTTCTGCAATAATCCATATGTATAATGGGGATAGAGCTAGAGTTGGAAGGAGACCTCAGAGCCCATCTAGTCTAACTCCCTCCATTCTACAGATGAGTAAAATAAGGCCTAGAGAGGTGAAGTGGCTTGTCCAGGGTCACACAGGTAGTAAGTGCCAGAAGCAGGATTTGAACCCAGGTCATCTGACTCTAGGACAAACACTGTTTCGATTGAAAATGCTTAGACTGGTGTAGAGCCAGTGAGATTGGAAAAGAAGAGATGAATGCAAGAGACATTGCGAAGGAAGAATCAGCTGACTCTGGTGACCAGATATGAACCAGACAAAATGGAGCATAGTCTCCATCTTCCCAGTGAGATTAAGTATGGGATTAAGTGCTAAATGATGTTGTTCAAGCTTTGAGTGCTGTTAAATTTCAAGAGAGGAGATCAGGGTGGGCTAGAGTACTTGCAGGAAAGAAGGTGGGAATGAAGTTTAGACACTGAAGGAAACCCTTTATTTGAATCTTTTTTTTTGATCTGTCTTCCCACTCATGAGAAGTAAATTCCTTTTTTAATGGTGCTTGACACATAGGAAGCGTTTATTCAGTGCTGGTTGATTTGGATTGAATTAACTTATTTTTTTTTTCTACTTAGTGATGTTCTCTTTATATTCTAGACATTGGTGATTAAAGTGTGTGGTGTGATTTTATCTGTGGTTGGAGGACTGGCTGTTGGAAAGGTAAAGGAATTAGAGGAATAAACATGACTGTTCCCTTGTTCTGTTGTATCACCCCTCTAAGCGCCCGTGAAAGGCTTTATGTATCTAAAAACAATTTTTAAAACTCAGTTCCTGTCCTCAGCTCTGTACTCCTCTTTGTCTTTTAGGAAGGGCCAATGATTCACTCTGGAGCTGTTATAGCAGCTGGTATTTCTCAAGGAAGATCAACCTCTTTGAAGAAAGACTTCAAGGTGAGCAGCTCATCTATAAATTCTAAAATGGAAAATGACGGAGCAGGAGATGAGGCCACATTCAGTAGGGATCCCACGGACAGTTAGAGTTGGTAGGGACCTCAGAAGTATTTCTAATTATATATCCCCAGTAGGCAGTCCTCTCATCTCTACTTATACACTAATAATAATAGCTTACTGCCCCCAAGAGGTAGTGTAATCTGTTGTTAGCTCAGAAATTCATACAAGCTCTGCCTTGTTATAATGTCTACCTATTGGTTTTAAGTCTGTTCTCTTAAGCCATAGATGTGTTCTCTTAAGCTGTGCTGAATGTCCACTTATTCTTTATGAGGGAAGACCTTGATCATATGCTGCTCCATCCTATTTCTTCTGCTGGCTAAATATCCCCAGTTCACTCAGCTGTTCTTTGTGACATTGTTTTCAAATCCCTCTACGCCCTGCTTGGTCTCCTAGTTGATTTCTGGTTTTTCAGTGTCCCCCTTTGAAGTCTATGCTTATACTTTTATTGGTCTCCCTTAAATCTGAATGAGAATGAACCATTTTGTGTAGTAACTTTAGTTGTCAAAATGTGAAGGGTTAAAAAGTTAATTGGTATATATTATATAGGAAAACCACATGTGTAGGTATAGGCATTCAACCTTGTCAGTTTCATTTAAGTGGTGTTTTACTTTCTAACCTGACTATGCTGCCATGGCAGTGACTTTGTTAGTGATATAGAATCCTATATTGCCAGGCCCAGAAAGTGCCACAGGGTACTCAATAAAGTGGGACTGGTCTTCCTATCTCCTGGCTCCTTTTCCTCTGTCATCAGCCTTGCTCATGCCTCGTCTAGCCTAATAAAACCTTCTCTTGACCCCCTCAAACTATAATCTGTCTCCTCCCCTTCACTGCCGAACTTTTATAAAAAGAACAGCTTGGGGGGCGGAGCCAAGATGGCAGCATAGCAGCAGCAACATATCGCAGCTCTCACATAGCCACCCCAAAATACCCGTAAAATAGGACTCTAAACCAATCCTAGAACTCCAAAACGCACACAAAGATACTTCCCACTAAAGTCAGCTCCACCACGGCTGTGCCCCGGGGGCGGCTAGACAGGAGGAGCCGAGGAGCTTCAGGTGAGCTAGGATTAGTGGCAGCTGTGAATGGTAATTGTGAAAGGGGGAGATAAGCAGTCCGGCCAGAAGGCCTCCAGAGTGGAAAAGGGAAAGGCAGAGGTTTTGCACCGCCTCGGCTTTGCAGCTTCCCGCCCGCGGCCTGCAGGCAGCAGGGGGACTGAGCAATTGTTCTCAGGCCAGAGCTCTCACGTTGAGCGGCCTGGATCCGGATTGCCGTCTTGGGCCTCGGTCTTGGAGTCCTTGCTATCCAGTCAGCTGGAAGTATATAGGAAGAGTTCCCAGCCTCTCCCTAAGAGCTACGGCAGCCGGGAGGACCCCAGCGATTTGGGACAGAGCTTTCCCTTCTGGAAGCAGAGCCCCACAGAGATTTAAAAAAAAAAAAT
>JAQQSU010011529.1:0-12146 GCA_028627135.1 Pseudochirops cupreus
TTTTCAAAATCTTTCTTCAGCTGATCTCTAGCTTTTAGTCAATCTTCATGTTTCTTGGAAGCTTTTGGTGTGGGAGTTCTGACTGTGTTGTCTTCCTCCCTTTCCCTGCTTTGTTCCTTCTTTTCCCCGAAGAAGGAATCTAGGGTTTGGTTGCTGTTCTTACTTTGCTTCCCTTGCTTATTCATGGTCGCCATTCAATGGGGTTTTTGTTTTGTTTTGTTTTGTTTAGTTCTGTGGAATTCTGGGTCCAGAGGGAACAACTCTGTCCCAAATCGCTGGGGTTTTCCCAGATGCTGGAGCTTTTAGGAGGCTGCTGGATCCCTCTCCAGCTCCTGCTCACTGAAAAAAAAAACCCAGAACCATCACTCAAGACATGATCCAGATCCAGGCCATTCAATGGGAGAGCACTTGGCCTCTGAACAATTGCTTGGCCCCCCTGCTGTCTGCAGGCTGGGAGCTCTGAAGAGGTAATGTGGAGGCAGTTGCAGAACCTCTGCTTCCTGCTTCTTTGCCCTGGAGGTGGCGTGGCCGGGCCCATTTTCCCCCAGTTTTTAGCCAAGTTCCACTAAACTTAGTCCTTTTTTCTTATGGTGTGATAATTCTGGATACTGCCACAGCTGCTGGAGATCTGCTCTCCTGAAGCTCCAGCTGCGGTGGGCTCATCTTGTCCAGCCGCCCCTGAGGCAAAACCCGCTGTTTCATGCTGGGCTAGTTTCGGCTCTCAGAGTTGAAATGATCTCTTTGAGCAGAGGTGCTTTCAGCAAGAAATATATCTGTGTGCATTTTAGAGCTCTACAATTTGTTTAGAGTCATATTTTTTGGGTATTTGATGTGGCTGTGTTGGAGCTGCGATTTCTTGCTGCTCCTACACCACCATCTTGGCCCTTTGTCTACTTCTAAAATTAAAACATTTTAACAACTTTTTATTCACTTTTAAATAAAGTTATATAAATATGAAATTTTAATGATTAAATATTTGTGTCTTACATTAATGATGGAGAAGAGAAGAGAACAGAAGAGAAGAGAACAGAAGAGAAGAGAAAAGACAAGGAAAAAAAAAAGACAAGACCCGGGAGTGAAGGGGTATAAGTAGGGGGGATTTCTATTGAAATCCTTTGAGGGTTCGTCATAAATTACTGGATTCAGCTATCTTTTGGCAGAGTTATATAAGTTTATTGTTACACTGGGGCAAAGGGGGGGCTAGGAGACCTGCAAGCTGACAGGAATTTAAGGCAGAGTTACAAAATTCTATGTTAAGCTTTGCAGCAGGCAGGGGGTGTGATAGAAAAAGCCTGCAAAGTGCAGGGCTTAGTGTTACATTCTGCAGCAGGCAGGGGGTGTCAGAGAGAAAACCTGCAAAAACCTGCAAAGTGTAGGAATTAGGGATACTGATTGTATAGTAGTAAAACCATAAATCTGATATCAATTACACTAATGATGTGTACAAAAGTGGAGTTAGGGAGGAGTTTGGGAGGAGTTAAGGAGTAGTTTATGTTTAAAGAAACATGCACTTTGTATAGCAACTGCACATGCGTTTTGCCCATAATTCACTGGGAGAAAATTAAAGGGGGCAAGGGGGGAGGTGTGGTTTTTGCCTTGAAATGTCATAAAATTGGCCAGCGGTCAAATTTGAGGTCAAATTTGAATGAGAAGTACCCATCCTATTTGCTATCAAAGTCCTTTTTGAGAAGATGGATGAGTCTTGTTTGTTAGGAGTTATCTTACTGATAATCCATTGAAGGATTCATAGTTTACAGCTGGCCACTAGAACAAAGCAGGTAATGCTTTTAAAGGGTTCATCAGTATGGCTTGTTATCATAACTACAGAGTTAATGGTTTCAGGGGAAATGCTTTTAGGCTGGAGGGAGGGAAGAGACAGAGTTAATGCTTTATGGCTGGGGGGAAGTGCGGCTTTTACAACTTAATTGCACAGGCTGATGTTACAGACTGATGTTACATACCTAGGTGCCTGAACACAAGACTGAAGTTAAAACAATGTTACAAAATTACAAAGTCACCCTGAAATATTACAGAGGCACTGCATCAGGAGCAATTTCCTTTCTCAACAGAACATTCAGGAGTAGTTTGGAAAAGAAAAAAAAGTAGCTATGAAGCATTTCTAATTACATGTTGAGAAATTTAGATAATTAGAGTTTCATAATGCTTTTAAATGAACTGTGTAGTCTATAATACTTTTGAAACAAGTTAAATCACAGTGTTTGTTGAGGCATATTTTGTGAGGTATTTTGTATTTCCATTGTCTAGGCCACTGTCCAGCCAGGACAAAACCTAACATTTAACCATATTCAGGCCTTAATGATCAGATTTGTTCAATAAAGATGATTTCGGTTTATACCTAATTTTGAGCCACAGAAAGGCAGTAAATCAAAATCAACATTATTTGTGTAAGAGAAAATGAAGTTATCTTCTTTGAAAGAAAATGGAAGAATGCGTCCTTTAAAAAAAAATCTCTGCATCATCTCCCACTCAAATATAAATACATCTATACATCCTCCCTGCCCCAATTCTGAGATGAGTTATTATACTGGATTCTATGGCAAAACTTTCAGGACTGTTTAATGTCAGTTTCCACTGAGATAGCTACTCAATTCAACAAAATTAAATGAACATTTATTAAGTACCAAGTATGTATAAAGTACTATGGAAGAAGAAGAAGAAGAAGAAGAAGAAGAAGAAGAAGAAGAAGAAGAAGAAGAAGAAGAAGAAGAAGAAGAAGAAGAAGAAGAAGAAGAAGAAGAAGAAGAAGAAGAAGAAGAAGGAAGAGGAGGAACAACAACTTATATTCTAGTGGGAGAATACCAGTATACAGAAAATGATGAGGTACAGTCTCTGGGAACCCTTTGAACTCTCCTTGAATCTTCCCAAGGAAGGCATTTGCCTGAGGCCATAGGCCTTTCTTTGTGGCTCAGCCCAAGTCTTCAGCTAGCCCTGTTGTCCAACAATTTCCCACCCATGAACTGGCCTAGCCCACCATTGTCTGTGGTCTCCAGGTAGCCTACAGCAACTTCCCACCTTTAATCACTCATTACTGGAATCTGACCTCATCTGACTCCTGAAGACCCTCCCCAAACTTCTCCTAGACCACCCCTAGATTCCTCCCACAACCTTTTGGTACATAAGACTCCATCTTCCCTCTGTATGGTGTCTGCCATAGAATGACCTAGCACAGACTTGCTCTGTGAGAGCTCCATAGCTTAGCATAGACCTACTCTGTCCTGCTTGCCCAATACAGGCATCACAGACACCGAGGCTCCTTAAGAGTCTACCCCATAAGGCAAACTTTCAATAAACTTTGCTTTGCTTTGACTGAGAGCAGACTTGAGTCGAATTCTTTCAGCAGGACCTGCCATGTTGGTATTTTGGGATCTCGACCAACCCTAACCCTCTTTATGGGTAACTACATCAAAAAGGTGACAGCACATTTTTTTGAAAGGCAACGTGGTGTAGTTGTGGATGGGGCATTGAACTTGGAATCCAAAAGTCCTCAGTTTAAATTCTGACTCGTATATTTACTTTCTCTGATTCTAGGCAAATCACCCAACCTCTTTCTGCCTTAGTTTCCTATAAGAGGGTTGGATGGGATGGTTTGCTACTAAGGGAATTTAAAAATTTATAATTTATGAGAGGAAGAGGAGGAAATAGGCATTTATATGGGGTCTACTATTGCCACTGGTCACTGTGCTAAATACTCTACAAATATTATTTTCTTTAATTTACATCTATTCATTTGGGTTGGATTCTAAGTGGTACATATTGTATCTCTAGTTTCCTTTTTGTTTGTTTCAGCAATTAAATTCAACAGACATTTAATTACAGACTATGTCTGATATGTCTGGGTATTAGAGGATATGAAGACCCCCAAAGAGAAAAAAAATCCCTGCCCTGAATGAGTTTATATTCCATGTGAGAAACATGTTTTGGGGGATCACAGGACTTCCCAGGCAGCATCAGGGAGGTAGCCTGGATGAGCTTCCCCGTCCACTGCTCCCTTGTAGGCTCTTAGGAAGATCCACCAGCAATGCCCCACAATGCAGCTGCAAGGATCACAGGACATCTCAGCAGGGTTAGGGAGTTAGCCTGGGACAAGCTTCCACTGCCTATGCTTTCCTTTGGGTCCCTTAAGAAGGTCCACTTGATGCACCCCCTTAAAAAAGCAAACCCCTTCTCACTGAAAGAAGTCAGAAACAGAGTTGCAGAGGAAGGTGTTTATGATGCTTTAGGCAAAGAAGCCAATGGGCAAGGAAGCCAATGTGGCGCTCACTAGGGACACACCCAGATACATACAGAGACAGAAGTGAGGGTCTATAATTCTGTCCTTCATGGTAGACTTAGTCAAATTCCTCAAATTCCTTGCTTTATTTCCCTCTCTATATATATTCTACATTCCATATACATATACATACACACACATATACATATATGTATATGTGTATATATATATATATATATATATATATATATATATATATATATATATATATAGTCAAATTCTTCAAAGGTTAGTCAAATTCCTCAAATTGCTCACTTTTTTCCCTCTACATATTCTACATTCCCTCTCTATATATGCAGATTATATGCAGATTACATAGGCATGGTAGTGAGGATACTTGAGACCTGACCAGGCCTGATGTCTTCTAAGGTCAGAGCTGTGTGCCACACTCCCATCTTCCTAGTTCCCTCTGGCCATTGTCTTAGTTCTAGAAAGTCCAGGGTTTTAGTAAAGTAAGATAAGGGGAAGCTTCCCCATAGCTATTGATTATCTTCCTGTTGCTTTTGCCATTGTATCCCCTCTTGCAGGCATATGTCATGTTGTCAGATAAATAAATGTCAAGGAAAGTCAAGAAGGGGGAAAGGCCTAAATAGTTAGAAGGATTGGAGAAAGTTTCAGTGAAGAGATAAAATATGTGCTGAGCTTTCAGGAATGTAAAGATTCTAAGGACCAGGGTACTGAGCTGTATCTTATACCTGTGGGTATGGCTTATGCAAATGTGCAGCAGAGGTATAGGAAGGTCAAGGTCAAGGAACTACTAGTAGGCCAGTTTGGCTGGTAACATGTAAGAGTTGTTATTGTTGCTGTTTGTTCTTCATTCTCAAAGAAGACAGTGACATCAGGGAGGTGATGACATGACACGTAAATGAATTGGATTTAACTGAGGGAGGGCTGTGCAAAGTCCCCACTTTCTCCTCTGGAGTCCTCTGGGTCCTGTCACCAGATATTGATCAGGAGGACTGGATATGTATGGCCCTGGATGTACAGGGAGACCTTAATATAAATATACAGAGATGTATACAAGCTAAGGTCTTCAACAGGTCTCAACTTGATTGAAGCAAGACCCATTCGGTGATTAAGACTAAGAAATGAGGCAGAGGACAGCATCCTTATCCAGTTAAAAAAAATCAACCTGGGAGAGATTTCTGACAGTTTCAGACCCCTACCTAAACAACTGCTATTTACATTCACTCTGAGCCAGTCAGAACCCAAACAATGACCTAGAGGGGCTTGAATTGTGTAAGATAAGCGCGAAAAGCTAGTGTTGGAGAAGAAAAGTAGAGAACCTTAAATAGCAAGCCTAAGTTTGTGGATTTTTGTCTCAAGGTGATGGGATACCGATACAGGCTTTTGATCAGAAAAGTGAAGTAGTAAGATTGTGGGACCCTGGTCTCCAGGAATTTTTGAACTCTGGGTCATGTGGGGTTATGATCCATACATTCACATGCTATTGGCTACTATTGGCAATTATTTGCTATTCCCTTCATTCTATGAGTTTCAGCTCAGCTCATGTGTGGGCAGTTTTGGTTAGAGCCTGAAGCTTGTCGCATCAAAGCCATTGGTTTGACCCTTTGTGAGCCAGCTATTTCAAGCCACAGTCTTTTCCCTGGTCAGCTATTTTGCTAATACATGCCATTACTCCAAAGTGACTTAGAGGAGAAAATGTGTATAGGTCAGTGGAAAATCATCACCACTTTTGAGAAATAGCATATTCTTTAGAAGATGGTTCAGTAAAGTAAGCTTCTCATTTGTAGAAGAAAGATCACCAGATTTGGATTTAGGCCTAGAATCCAACCCCAACTTCACTGCTTACTTGCTGTGTGTCCTTCAGGGAGTCTTTTTTTTCCTTCCTTTTTGGGGCTTTATATTTTCCTCCTCTAAAGTGAGAATAAGAAATACCTTTACTCCTTATCTCTCAGGGTAAGGAGGGAAACACTTTGCAAGCTTCAACTGTGCCGTATAAATGCAAACTATTATTGTCTATAGATTGGAGAGAATATTTACTCTTTCCCCCTCACCAATCCAATATGAGAAAAACCCTGTGTAAATTGTAATTTTGTATACAAATAAATTCAAGTCATTATTAGACTTCAGAAGGATGACATTTTTCTATCTAGGTTAGATCCCTGCCACTACTTCCTAAAATGATTCAGCATATTCTCTGAGCCAAAGCCTAAGAAGCATCTCAGCAACCCCTCCTTTGCACATGTTCCCCTTCCAAATAGCTCAGACATCTGCCTCAAAGACCACCTGGAATCATCAGCTAGAGCAAACTGAATCCAGGTATGAGTCATCAACACTGTGCAATGCATTTATATCTCTGACTCAGAATCCGTGATGACCCCCCTTTGGCTTAAGCAGGAACTCCAAGGATGGCTTTTGGTTTATAAAATTTTTGTTACTCTCAACCTGTCTTATATACCACTATTCCCTTGTCCCCTCATGAACATTCCTCTTCATTCAAACTGTTTCACTCTCTGGGTTCCCCCCATACACCCTTTTCTACAATCCCCCTCTTCCCATTCTCCACCAGTCCACTCTTCTCATTTTTCAGGACACCAGTCAACTCCCATCTCTTTCATGACCATCCTAGCCGGAAATAATGTCTTCATCCTCAGAACATTCATAGCACTTATAGCCTGTAGGAAAGATACATAATCCATAGTTTGGCATTTAAAGCGCTTCACAGAGTTGGCTCCCGCCCACCTTTTCCAGACATTCACTCAGTCCATGTTCCAGATGAACCAACCTAATTGCCATTGCTAGAACTCTGCATGCCCTCAGGCTTAGAATGTGCTATTTCCTTCTCTCTGTCTTTTAGAATCCTAAACTCCCTTCATTTTTCACTTATTTATATTTCTATATTTTATTTATATTTATGTATTTATTTTAATTCCTCAAATCAGATGTCTCATATATACACACACATATGTGTATAATTTTCATATTTATTGTCTTTCTAGACTCCTACTACTAATTAGTGTGTTTTTCCTTTCTTAAATTATTTACATTAAAAATATATCCTCCCCATAGAATACAAGCTCCCTGAGGTCAGGGACCACTTTTCTTTTACATTATTCTGGCATAGTATCTTGACTATGACAGACACTTAATAAGAGTATGTAGCTTGCCACCACCCATTTGGCAGCTAATCCTATAATTCCCTGTGACATCTCTTCTATTGTTGTCTTAATCTATGGTTTAACTGTTTTGTAGTTATTTTACTACTTTTAATCCTAGGTCTTCAATTAAATGATAAAGGGTCTTTGAGGGTGGGAACCTTGTCTTTTATTCCTTTGCATCCCTTATAATGCCTGGCATCTGTCCTCCAATTCAAACATTTATTAACAGCTGAGTATGGCATTGAACATAACAAGTATTCAATAAACATTTGCTGATTTGACTTGGTTATTATGGAGGTTGTCTCTCTCCCTTCAAGCAATCAGAAGAGATGCTATCGACTTATTAGTTTCTGCTATCCCTTCTCTGCTTTGAAAATCAGGGCTTTTCCCGTGGAGAATCCTTACCTTGCAGTGTTTCTGCCTTTTCTGTTCTGACAGCACATAATTCAAGACCTATCTAATTAAAGGAGGAATGCAGCCATACGTTTCCAACATATTGGTGGAGCAGATTGCTAAACTGAACAGATACCATTGGGAGTAATGCTGTACTGGTCCTCTCCATTTCAATGATATCACTATTACAATGAAGATAAACCTCAGGGGGGAAATAGTGTGGAGGCACAGCAAGGAGACCGCATTTTAAATCATTTTTATTAATGTCTCACCCGTGCAGTGTTTATCAAGTACTACCAGTCTTTTATCTGAAGCCAAGAGAGTGACATATTGGAGTTCCAAATCTGGTAAGAGGTGGTCTGCCCTTGGCAAATGAATGGTAAAGTGTAACTGGCTTAAAAGTAATTGAGGATAAAAAGATAGCAAATGAAGCTGGACATGGGGAAATGTTTCATTACGTCTCACTGACACCATAAGACTGGAGAGGATAAGAAATGAAGAAACCAGCTTTTCCATAGCAATCTAATACTATTGGTCATTGTGTTCAATTAAAGCAACACCTAGAATCTGGCTTCTGGAACTTGCCAGACGTGTGATCAGGAGAAAGTCATTCAGTCTTTCAAGGCCTCAATGTTCCTATCTGTAAAATGAGAAAATAAGACCATCAGTCACTTGGCTCACAAGTATTGGAAAGATCAAATGAGATAATTCATGGAAAATATTTTGAGAGGCTTAAATAGTTGCATAAAATGCTGTAGGTCAGTCAGTCAGCAGATCTTTGTTATATTCACTATGTACATTGCATTGTGCTAAGCACTGAGGATAAAAGGGAAAGGTGAAAACATGGTCTCTGCCCTCAGGGATCTCACATTCTAATGGGGGTGGGGAAAATATGCAAATGCCTATGTATATACAAGACATATACAATGCACATAGAAGGTAATTTCAGTGGGAAGACACCAACAATGTGTGCATGCACTTGGAGAGGGGGAATGGGGTCCTAAAGAAAAGAATATTTCATCTGAGTCTTGAAGGAAACCAGGGAAGTTATTACTACCAGAGATAAACCATGAAGTCTTTGTTGGTGGGTGAAAAACATGGCTGACATTGACAAAGGCTTTGCCACTACAAAATTCTAGAAGTTCTTTACTTCCAACTTTCCTGACACTTGTCTTTAAGGGTGGGACACATAGCATGGGTGATGCTAGATGTCCCTGACTTGGTGCTGCCAAAGCCCATGTACACTTTGGTTTCTACAATCTAGTCACATAATGAATTGGCTGGGTGGAGTTAGTAAATATTTTGGCAATAAAGTTGCAAAAGTGGTGCAACCTTTAGGACACTCACCCAGTAGTTAAGAGGTCAATCCGTGTGCCAATTTAGGCTTTCCCAGCACTTGTAGTATTCCACACTGCTCATCAGATGGTGCTTTGATTATTTCTTTGCCCTTCCCCTTCCCTCCACCAGCCAACCCAAGTCCTGATTTTGGTTCTGGATTCTATCAAGAGTTAGGCTCTAAGTATGACCTAGAATATTTTTAGAAAAACAGGAAAATCTTTAGTCTCTGAACCAAGTCCCTATTTCTTAATTTTGAGGGACCTAGCCTCTTCATCCATGACCAATTTCTTTCGTGGGACTTCAATAAAACACAAATTAAGTATCCGATTTGTGCCAGATATTGTGCCAAGAACTAAGGATACAGAGAGAGACAAAAAAACAGTCTCTACCCTCAAGGAATGCATAATCTAATGGGAGACACAAAACATAAATATATATGAAACAAGCTCTATACAGGATACATAGGAAATGACAGAGAGAAGAAAGACTCTAGAATGGGGGTGGGGGGACTATGAAAGAGTTCTTAGAGAAGGCAGGATTTTAGAGGGGAATTAAAAGAAGCTGGGGATATCATTAGCCCAGGTGGAGGTTGGAGAATTTTCCAAATATGGAGAACAGCCAGAGAGAATGGCTAGAACAGAGATGGAATTTCTTGTTGGTGAAACAACCAGAAGGCTAGTGTGTTGCTGGATTGAAAAGCAGAAGGCATGGGAGAAGGCAAAAGAAGACTAGACTAATAATAATAATAATAAACACCATTTTAGTAAGAAGGTATAATAAGACTATATGATTTATTTAAAGATTGTATAGTATTTTTTTAAAGATAGAGTAATAAACTGAGTGTAAAGAACTTTTGAGAGTGAACCAAGATTTAACAAAATTTTTATACAAGATCAATTCCCCTCCCACCACCTCCACATTCCACCCAGCTGCTCCCAGCTGACAGATGGCAGGAAAGAATGAAGGAAAGGAATTGCAGGGCTTACACCTCTTTTGAAAGGATTAAGAATTCAGAAAAAAAAAACAGGAAGCACTAAGGCATAGCATCTCCCTCCATTCAATATCACCAGGGTTGAGGGGATCATAGTGAAGTCAATCTAGGTCAGTCTCACTCTCATTCAATCTGGTCTACCTGGATTGAATTTATTCCTCTCCTTTTTCTACTCTCGCTTTTTCCTGCTTGAGATCTCTAAAGTCCAGCCTTAGTCTAGGCTTCTTTCTCCCTCCACCTCACTCCACCACCTGCATCTGTGGTGCCCCTAAGGCACCTATGGGTCCAGCCACTTGGAGGGAACAAAATGGGATGATGGACCAAACAAATATAAAGCTCTACTAAAACCCCTCAAAAATAGCTGAATATGGGGCCGCAGTTTAATACCATCTTGTCATCTGCTCATATATACTACCTCACTGAAAGGGGAAGGGGAGAGGGGAAGGATGGGCAAAGAACAATAAAAAAATAATTCATGTATATATTTATGTGTATGCATGTATAACAATAGTATGTGTATTATAATAATAATAAAGGTAATAATAATAATAATAATAATAAATACCATTTAAGCTAGTGCTCTATGGTTTTCAAAGCATTTTCCAAACATTATCTCTTTCCATCCTCATGAAAATTTTGATGGTCAAGTGCTATTATTTTACACTTTACAGATGAGGAAACTGAGGCAGACAGAGGTTAAGTGCCCAAGGACATCCAACTGGGAGGCATCTGAGACAAGATTTGAACTAAGGTCTTCCTGACCCAAGAGCAGCACTTTATCTACTGTGCCACCTACCTGCAAATATATGTGGATAGTACTTCTCATGGCATGAAATTTGCACTTTATTTTAACAGCAAGAGTAACCAAACTTTGAGCAATGAAGTGCAAAAACAGATGCCCCTGCAAGCTTGTGCTTTTATCATAAGTCTTGAGTAAATTTCAGTCAGTGCAGAAGTGGCGTGCATCAAGTTGAATCACAAGAAAAGAAAAATGTTATTGCAGGCTTGAAGTTCAGACTTTTTTTGAGTCTCCAGCAATTTGAGAGAAGTGATTTCTTTCTATTATACTAATAACTAATTATCAAATTTGGATTAAGATGTTTTCTCTCTCCCCCTCCCTTTTTTTTTTTTTTTTTGCTTTTTTGGAAGGGAGAAGGCAGGGCAATTGGGAATAAGTGACTTGCTAGTCACATAGCTACTAAGTGTTAAGTGTCTGAGGCCAGATCTGAACTCAGGTCCTCTTGACTCCAGGGCTGGTGCTCTATTCACTGCACCACCTAGCTGCTCCTCTTGTTCTTTCTTCATTGAGGGAACAGTGTCTGAAAGTCAGTCAGCTAGTCTCTGAAGGGCATTGCTGATAGATGAGATTTTGCCTAACCCTTCCTGTAACACACTCCTTGATCTTGGGCAGGACCCCAAGCAGATAGAAGACCTTATTTCTGTTTAGTATTTACACAGAATCTAATCTAGGTGAATTCCATCCCTAAAGCACTAAGCTTATGTCCTTGCACCCCTTCACTGGAATTTATGGTTACCCAGCTCATGAAGAAGAAAAACAACCAGAGTGGTCTGAGATTCCCTTGTCCAGACTGATGGAGGCAGGTAAGTCTCATGATCAATTCATGTTCTCAGCAGTAGGAGCTGAAAGATTCCAGTCTACCTCCTCATTTGAAAACCGACCCCTCTAATTAATTGTTCACCAATTAGGGT
This sequence comes from Pseudochirops cupreus, assembly GCA_028627135.1. NCBI lineage: Eukaryota > Metazoa > Chordata > Mammalia > Diprotodontia > Pseudocheiridae > Pseudochirops > Pseudochirops cupreus. The sequence continues at coordinate 11,846 of JAQQSU010011529.1, forward strand.
CAATTTTCATCTGTCAGGGGCGCCCCCTTTTCTAAAAGTATATTATGGCATTTGATATCTCCATTAAATGTCTTCAGTTACTGAGGAGACCACTGACCATCAATTTATTGATTATCAGCTAGCCTAACTGACAAATTGATTACTATTACCCAGAAACTCTGTCTCTTGGGTTTTTCATTTGTCTCACATGAATGATAATTTCACTTTCATTGCAGTAGAGGCAAAACTTAATTTTTTTCTAGATGATTAAACAAAGGAATACTGAGTAGTGGTCAGTAACATTATTTTAAAAAAGGATTTT